>WNWK01021312.1:0-34262 GCA_009830355.1 Cherax destructor | reverse complement strand
GACTTGATTAGCTCTATAGCTGACCTGTACTTATCCAGCAGCTCTTCTCTCCTACCCTTCCCAATATCATTTCCACCAGCACTGAGACAGATAATGGGCTTGTTCCCATTACCTGACATGATATTATCCAACCTGTTGACTATGTCACCAACACCAGCTCCAGGGAAGCACACCCTCTCTCTCACCTTCTTATTCCTATTACAGAAAGCACGGTCCATATATCTTACCTGTGAGTCACCTACCACAAGAATTCTCTTACCTCTATTAGCAGGGGAAGTAGTACCTTTACCTTCACTGGCCACTGGAGTACACTCATCCTGAATAACAGAGAAGCTATTTCCTACCTTCAAATCTTCTCTCTTAACTTTCCTTATTTTGATGCTCCTCCCATTACTGGGTACCACTCGCCACTCGCTAACCACTGAAGTACACTCGTCCTGGAGAACAGAGAATCGATTTCCTACCTTCACATCTTCTCTATTAACCTTCTTTATCTTCCTTCTTCCTGAATTGTGAACCACTTGCCACTTAAAGCGGCTGCCACTTTCACTGTTGGTAACCATTTCCTCCTTACCAGCTCCAACCATCTCACACTCACTCCCACACCCATCTAGGCGAAGCTTCAGCCTCCTATTTTCCTCCCGAAGAAGTAGAACCTCCTTCTTCAACACTTCCCTTTTCATGAGCTCTGCTGCCCAATCTTCCTTTGCAGACTCATCCTCCAGTCCCCTAGTTTTCCGTCCTGCTCTCTGGGACCCTATTTTTTATTTTTTATTTTTAAGATGCCACAGAGTGAAACTATGTATTTCTGTGGTTGTTTCGGGTGTGATTGCCTGATGTTGGTGGGTGGAGGGGGAACTGAAGAGTGAATGGAGATGGGGGAAGGGTTATAAGGAGGAAGGAGAAGAGGGTGGAGAAGGGAAAGAGGGGGAGGTTGGAGGGTCAGGAAGGAGTGGGAAGGTGGGGGCAGGAAGAGTTGTGTGGGCTGTGTGTGTGTGTTAGTTTTGTGTGTGTAGTGTATGCGTGGTGTGTGGTAGTTTGTGGTGTGGTGTGTGTGGTGTGTGTGTGTTAGTGTGTGTGTGTGTGTGTGTGTGGCAGTTAGTTTGTGTGGTTAGATTTGTGTGTGTGGTTAGTTGTGTGTGTGTGTGTGTGTTAGTGTTGTGTGAGTGTGTGTGTGTTAGTTTTGTGTGTGTGTGTGTGTGTAGTTTTGGTGTGTGTGTATTTTTTTTTTGTGTGTTAGTTTTGTGTGTGTATGTATGTGTGTATGTTGTTTGTGTGTGTAGTTTTGTATGTGTGAATAGTAGTGGTGAAATTGTTTGTTTGGTGTATGGGTGTGTATGTGGGTTTGTAGTGAAGTTGCCTGCAGTGCTTCTCTACCTGGCCTGACCTGACACCTGACCTACCAGTTAATGTGTGTGTTGTGTGTGTTATCCATTTTGTCCTAGGCACATGTCAATTAGACACTAGGCCTGATTGTATGTATGTGTGTATGGTGTGTAGTGAACCTTGAAATGTTTCTGCCCCCAGGATTAACTCTGCCCTCCGGCTGTGAAGCAAGAGCTTTACCACTAAGTGTGTGTGTGTGTGTGTGTGTGTGTGTGTGTGTAACTATATGTGTGTGGATTTATTGTGTGAAAAGTAGTGGTGAAATTGTGTAATGGTGTATGAGTGGTATGTGAGGTCTGCGAGTACACGTAGTCTACAGTGCTCCTCTACCTGGCCTGACCTGCCACACCTGATCTACCAGTTAATGTATTCTATGAATCACCTGTCTGCTTGCCCTTTTCTACTAGAAATTACCAATTGCTATTTGTTACCGAGTACTTGATATCCTATTCCTTATCTTACTATGAGAGTTGACCGTTCACAAACAGCTTAGCGGTTAGGTAATTGGATCTTACTCCCGACACCCCGAAAACCACGCATAGGTGAATACTTACGATGCGATGCAGCTTGTCCAGCGTGTAGTATCCTGTAGATTGTCCAACTCGATGTGATGTCCTGGCATATATCCACTTTCGTTTCTTGTCGATATATAATATAACCTATTCACTGTATTTCTTTCGCTTGTCACATATTTATTTCACTTTATTATCCAGGGTGACACACGTGGCAACGTCGCCTGGAGCACACTAGGCCCATTCTGACCCCGCCACCAAATATTTATTTCTAGTTCACTTATAAAATTATGGCTCTCCCCACACTTATGTGGCTCAGGGCAACTCGTAAATCGCTTCAAGGGTTGTTCACTACCCTGACACACTTGATAACCCCTGCAGTACCCTTGGGTAGCCCTCAAAAACACTTATATGCACAGAACACTACAAGTTGCGACTAGCCCACATGGCGTCCCTACTGTGTGTGTGTGGTGTGTGGATATGGAGGCGTACACTGTGTGGGTGTGTGCATGTGTGAGGTGTGTACTCACCTAATTGTGGTTGCAGGGTCGAAACTCAGCTCCTGGCCCGCCTCTTTGCTGTCCGCTACTGGGTCTCTGCTCTCCCTGCTCCATGAGCTTTATCATACCTTGTCTTAAAACTATGTATGGTTCCCGCCTTTACTATATCGTTCGCTAGACTATTCCACTTCCTAACTACTCTATGGCTGAAGAAATGCTTCCGAACATCCCTTTGACTCATCTGAGTCTTCAGCTTCCAGTTGTTTCCCCTTGTTTCTGTATTCCCTCTCTGGAACATCCTGTCACTATCTACCTTGTCGATTCCCTGCAGAATTTTGTATGTCGTTATCATGTCTCCTCTAACCTCTCTGTCCTCCAGTGTTGTTAGTCCTATTTCCCTCAACCTTTCTTCATATGGCATTCCCCTGAGCTGTGGAACTAGCCTTGTCGCAAACCTTTGCACCTTCTCTAATTTCTTGACGTGCTTGACCAGGTGTGGGTTCCAGACTGGTGCTGCATACTCTAGTATGGGCCTGACGTACACGGTGTACAGTGTCTTGAACGATTCCTTGTTAAGGTAACGGAACGCTAATCTTAGGTTTGCCAGTCGCCCATATACTGCCGCGGTTATCTGGTTGATGTGTGTTTCCGGAGACGTGCTTGGCGTTATACTCACCCCAAGATCCTTCTCCTTTGATGAGGTTTGTAGCCTTTGTCCACCTAGCCTGTACTCTGTCAGCGGTCTTCTTTGCCCTTCTCCGATCCTCATGACTTTGCATTTGGTGGGGTTAAATTCGAGAAGCCAGTTGCTAGACCAGATGTCAAGCTTGTCCAGGTCTCTTTGAAGTCCTGCTTGGTCTTCATCCGATGTGATTTTCCTCATTAATTTCACATCATCTGCGAACAGAGACACTTCTGAGTCTATCCCATCGGTCATGTCATTCACATATACCAAGAATAGCACTGGTCCTAGGACTGACCCCTGCGGTACACCGCTCGTCACCGGCGCTCACTGTGATACCTCATCACGCACCATGACCCGTTGTTGCCTCCCTGTGAGCTATTCCCTGATCCATTCCAGTGTCCTTCCTGTTATACACGCTTGGTCTTCCAACTTCTTCACTAATCTCATATGAGGAACTGTGTCGAAGGCCTTCCTGCAGTCCAGGAAAATGCAGTCAACCCACCCTTCTCTCTCTTGCCTTACCTCTGTTACTTAATCATAGAACTCCAGGAGGTTTGTTACACAGGATTTGCCTTCCCTGAATCCGTGCTGTCTGTCGTTGATTATCCGGTTCTGCTCCAGATGCTCCACCATTCTTTTCCTGATGATTTTCTCTAAGACTTTGCATACTATACACGTAAGTGACACTGGTCTCCTTTTTTAAAGATGGGGACTATGTTGGCCTTTTTCCATATCTCAGGTAGCTGCCCAGTTTCAAGTGATGTGTTGAATATTATGGTAAGTGGCACACTCAGAACCTCAGCTCCTTCCCAAAGGACCCATGGGGATATATTGTCTGGACCCATCGCCTTTGAGGTATCAAGGTCACTGAGTAACTGCTTCACCTCTCCCTCAGTTGTGTGTATGCCCTCCAGCACTTGATACATCCCTTGTTGGTGATGCACCCCATCCTGTCTACCCAGCTGCCTTCCTGCCTCCACTGTGAATACTTCCTTAAACCTCGAGTTGAGCTCCTCACATACCTCTTGATCATTACTTGTGAGTTCCCCATCCTCTCTCCTCAGCCTTATCACCTGATCCTTGACTGTTGTCTTCCTTCTGATGTGACTGTACATCAGTTTTGGGTCAGACTTGACTTTCGATGCTATGTAATTTTCGTACTGTTTCTGGGCCTCCCTCTGTACCTGTGCATACTCGTTTCTAGCTCTTCGACTACTCTCTTTGTTTACTTGGGTTCTATGCCTTCTGTACCTTTTCCATTCTCTGACACTCTGAGCCTTCGCCTCCCTGCACCTTTGGGTAAACCAGGGGCTCTTTCTGGTCTTCCCATTTAATCTTTTTCCTTTAGGTATAAACCGTTCCTCTGCCTCCTTGCACTTTGCCGCTACATAATCCATCATTTCATTTACTGATTGTCCTTCCATTTCCCTTTCCCACAGAACCTCCTGCAGGAAATTCCTCATGCCCATGTATCTTACCATGAGCTTTATCATACCTTGTTTAAAACTATGTATGGTTCCTGCCTCCACTATATCTTTCTCTAGACTATTCCACTTCCTGACTACTCTGTGGCTGAAGAAATGCTTCCTAACATCCCTTTGACTCATCTGAGTCTTCAGCTTCCAGTTGTGGCCCCTTGTTTCTGTGTTCCCTCTCTGGAACATCCTGTCACTGTCTACCTTGTCAATTCCCCGCAGTATTTTGTATGTCGTTATCATGTCTCCTCTGACCCTTCTTTCCTCCAGTGTTGTTAGTCCTATTTCTCTCAACCTTTCTTCATAAGACAGACCCCTGAGTTGTGGAACTAACCTTGTTGCAAACCTTTGCACTTTCTCTAGTTTCTTTACGTGCTTGACCAGGTGTGGGTTCCAGACTGGTGCTGCATATTCTAGTATGGGCCTGACGTACACGGTATACAGTGTCTTGACCGATTCCTTGTTAAGGTAACGGAACGCTAATCTTAGGTTTGCCAGTCGCCCATATGCTGCCGCAGTTATCTGGTTGATGTGTGCCTCCGGAGACGTGCTTGGCGTTATACTCACTCCAAGGTCTTTCTCCTTTGCCGAGGTTTGTAGCTTTTGTCCGCCTAGCTTGTACTCTGTCAGCGGTCTTCTTTGCCCTTTTGCGATCCTCATGACTTTGCATTTGGAGGGATTGAATTCGAGAAGCCAGTTGCTAGACCAGATGTTGAGCTTGTCCAGGTCTGTTTGCAGCCCTGCCTGGTCCTCTTCCGATGTGATTCTCCTCATTATTTTCACATCATCCGCGAATAGAGACACTTCTGAGTCTATCCCGTCCGTCATGTCATTTACATATACCAGGAATAACACTGGTCCTAGGACTGACCCCTGCGGTACACCGCTCGTCACAGGCGCCCACTGTGATACCTCACCACGCACCATGACCCGTTGTTGCCTCCCTTTGAGGTATTCCCTGATCCATTCCAGTGCCCTTCCTGTTATACATGCTTGTTCTTCCAACTTCTTTACTAATCTCATGTGAGGAACTGTGTCGAAGGCCTTCCTGCAGTCCAGGAAAATGCAATCAACCCACCCTTCTCTCTCCTGCCTTACCTCTGTTACTTTATCATAGAACTCTAGGAGGTTTGTTACATTTGTGGGTGTGTGCATGTGTGGGTGTGTGCATATGTGTGTGTGTGCATGTGTGTGTGTGTGCATATATAGGTGTGTGCATATGTGGGTGTGTGCATGTGTGGGTGTGTGCATGTGCGAGGTGTGTGTGGGGGGGATGGGGGACACGTGAAGCACATTCACCATATTACTCTTCCCAAGGTGTTTTGCAGGGGTAGTGAAAGACCTACTTTGCATACATGTACACCTCTTATAGTGCTGTGTTGCTGTGTCTTTGCAGGTAAGTCGTGTGTGTGTGTGTGTGTGTGTGTGTGGTATGTGTGTGTGTGTGTGTGTGTGTGTGTGTGTAAGACAGCCAGGGTAAGCATATGATAACTTGCTACCTACCCCTCTCTCTCTCACACACAAATGTGCAATAATTTTTTTTTCTCATTGGTTTTACATAATTTAGGGTAAGAGCTCATCGGTGTTTACAGGCCAAGAGCTGTTATTCAACCTCATTTCGTTTCAAAACCTGACTACTACTGTTTTTTTAAATGTTAATTTAGACTTGTCATCTATATACTTATATACACATGTACAAACACTAGGTTTGCTTTGCTTAATATTTTATGGATTGAAGTGTTTTGGAATGTGTTGCAAAGATGAAATACATTCTTAATAACCTTCGTCTAGAGTTAGATGATGGTCTTTTAAACTAGCGAGCAAACCGAACTATTGGGGTGTTATGCAGTATTAAGTAATGAATAAGACATGTGAACACCGGGGCAATCAGTGGCTCTTGTTAGTTCAAGGCAGAGATTATATCCTGGAGACACTGGAAGATGAGGTGATCAGTCCCTTAAATTTGACAAGTTTTCGGTATCTAACCCTTGATTAATCCGAAGCAGAGGCACGAGGATGGACACTCAAACTTGAGAGAATAAAGATGCAACAGTTGAAGGTATCGTCACAGAGGGGCGGAAACCACTAGTGGAATTAAGTCATATCCAAGAGTTGGACCAAAGGTTAGCAATAAGGTCTGCACCATAATTCCATGTCTTGCTGTCAGACAAGTATCATAACATTAAAACCATACAATACGGACACCTTGATGAATATAACAAGTGCATCACCTGGGGTCTCTATTATGCAGACGTTGAATTGAAAAAAAAAGCCACTGGTTACCTTTGAAGAGTTTCGAGAGTTTATCTACTCTCTGAGCCCGGCCATGGGCCAGGCTCGTCTGGTGATTGCCTGGTCAACCAGGCTGTTGCTGCTGGAGGCCCGTTGCCCCACATATTCACCACAGCCTGGTTGATCTGGCACCTGGTGAAGATACTTGTCCAGTTTCCTCTTGAAGGCTTCTACACTTGTTCCAGCCGTGTTTCTGATATCTTCTGGTAAGATGTTGAATAGTCTGGGACCCCGGATGTTAATACAGTGCTCCCGTATTGTCCCCACCGCACCCAGGTGTAGGTACAAGACAAGTATACACTTTTTGCCACAAGTAGCTTCAGTCCTTATGCAAAGACAACTAAGAAACTTATTTATAGTAGCGGGAGTTATGTGGGATGCAATTAGAGTAGTAGTAGTAGAATTGTGGTTATATGGGTAGAGTCTTAGAAGGATATGTCAGCACTGCAGTAACAAAGTTAACATCCTGGATAATCTCAAAGGGTTGGATAAATGTCAATATAAATAGGTGGGTAAACCTCGTGCAGTGTTCCATGATGGGGTTGTGTCATCCAGTGGCGGTGTTAATGATGTGTAACAATAGTTTAGCCAAGGTTCTGGACATTGTATAGGTGCCTGGCATCTGTGGAAGAATGTTGGTTGTTGCTATTATTGCTGCTTCCAAGCACCTGCGTCTGCGTCAGTCATTTTTGGGAATTATTAGTTTAGCTTTATTAAACTTCAAGATGTGTCCCTTTGCTGTTCTATGTTATATGCAGACGTTATTCTGATCGTCCCATCTGCAGACGTTTTGGTCAAGTGTGGACAAGTGTTCTTAATGTTTCGCCTCTGTGTTTTTGTGGGAACCTATGTAAGGTATGAACACACCACTGGTGGTGGTGGTGGTATTGTCTCTTTTCTGATTTTTGTCACTAAGTGTTTGAGGGAGGTGGTGGAGGCTATCTTCGTGTGTCGGTCTGTCATTAGGTAAGATACATTAGCAATGAGACATTGCTAATGTATCTTACCCAACATAGCCACTAACGTATACATCATACCTTGCAGAGGTTGTGATAAAAATACGTAGGCAAAACATCAAAAACACTTGAAACTAAGACAACAAGAATACCAAAACGCCTCTAGAAGAAAATTCAAAATAACGTCTGCGTACAACATAGAACAGCAGAGAGACACATGAAGTTCAATGAAGGTAAATTAATAATTCCCGAAAATGATTTGCACAGACGCAGGTGGCTGGAAGCAACAATAATAGCAAACAACCTATGCATATCTTAGGGTAAAGTTAGGGGCTAGCTCTGGGCCAGTGCTTTCACTAGGTTGCTTGCCTTGCAATAATGTGCCTGTGTTGTGTTATTAAATGACTGATGATCACTAACAGGTTGAGGGAGTTCTACCATTTCATCCCATTCTTAAGCAAGACTTTATATATTATCGCCACATCAACCAGACTGTTGCTGCCAACGACCCTTATGCCTACATAGCCATCACAGTTTGGCTGATCGAGAAGATACTGTAAATAAATTTTCCCTTTAAAACTTAAAAATTTTGCTCCAGAAATATTTCTTATAGATAATGGTAGCAAAGTTGAGTCTTGGACCACCGTGCTGACAGTCACCTAATCATTCACCTATTCAAGTCAAATAGTTTCCATATTTAAACTAAGTTTCTTCCCTTTCGGTTCAGAGAGAACCTCTAAAGTGCTTTAATGTACTTCCTGTAGTTTAGATGCTTTATAAATTCTATGTTGGCATAAATGATCTCTGAATGTTTTTCGGCTCTGATTTTTGGACACTAAATCGCGATTTCTTTCAAAATGAGATGAAGGACTAAGCTCTGGTTATCGTGTGGAAATACAGTGACGGGTATACAGCGTCGGTATGCTAATTGTTGCTTGATCAATAAGTCATCTGTTAAGACACGCATCAGGAGAAGTTCCCTTACCAATCAACACTTCACGTTTTTGAATGTCCACAGAGGCTGGCTGGCTCTGACTACCATTAGAATTTTATGGTTCTCTTTGCATGCAAGGTTTTCTTCTTAAGACTGACGGTCGTAAAAATAGATACGTTAGAGCAATAAACCAAGCAAGCATCCTTGAGCAAGGTTGGCTTTAATCAAATGGCTTATTAACGACTTCGTCAAGAAAAACGCAAAGAGATCAACTTGAAGACTCACTCCCGTGTAGAGTAGATCCAGGGATCCTTAGTGCTTGAAGTGATGTGTGGACACTTCTCTTATACACGGTCAGACACCACTAATTTTCAGTGGAACAACTATTCTTAGATATATTCGGTGACTGGTGTCAGAGTGTTGAGGGTCAGCATACAGTGACTGGTGATATGTATCAACATACAGGTGCCACATAGTGGAGAGGGTCAACATAGTGACTGATGCTACGCATCAGTACGACCTTCACAGGAATCATACTGACTGTCACACTGAAGAGTGCGCGCGTAAACAAATTAGTTATTATATACATTGTTACCAGTGATTAACAACAGTGACACTGTCTAAAAAAAGTCACAATACAGTGTCTGGGACAACTCGCAACCCCCCAATTTGAACTGAAAATTGAATGACGATTCAGTCTATTCCTGTCGGTATCCACAGCGGCATATGACAAACCATTCTGGAAAAATACCCTGACTTTGCTCACTGTAAATAAAAGCATTACCACTATGTGTGTGTACTCACCTAGTTGTGGTTGCAGGGGTCGAGACATAGCTCCTGGCCCCGCCTCTACACTGGCCGCTACTGGGTCACTCTCCCTGCGCCATGAGCTTTATCATACCTCTTCTTAAAGCTATGTATGGAACCTGCCTCCACTACATCGCTTCCCAAGCTATTCCACTTCCCGACCACTCTGTGACTGAATAAATACTTCCTAACATCCCTGTGATTCATCTGAGTCTTCAACTTCCAACTGTGTCCCCTTGTTGCTGTGTCCCATCTCTGGAACATTCTGTCTCTGTCAACCTTGTCAATTCCTCTCAGTATTTTATATGTCGTTATCATGTCCCTCCTATCTCTCCTGTCCTCCAGTGTGTGTGTGTGTGTTTGTGTGTGTGTGTGTGTGTGTGTGCATAAATAACTCACTGCGACTGTAACCAGATATAAACATGTAAATAGTTCATTACCACTGTAACTTGTTTAGCTATCAAAACTTTGCGGTCCAGCTCCCCCCCCCCCATAATGTACCTCGAATCTTTAGACTGCCACTCACCAAATGGGTCGGGGGGGTGCATAATGAAGATGCTAAACTAAAAAAAATCCTGACCGTAAAGTGACGTGGTCCAGGACCGACAGGAATTTCTTGCACAATTCATTCTTGGGTGGAGGGTGAAGGGGGGAGGGTCACGTCTAGTGTTCACTGTGTCTAGCCTAACTATCATATTTTTCACAGAATTCCTTAGATTTGCCTCGCCTTCCCAGCTAAGATGCAACACGTACTCTTCAGGATAATTTAGTTGATACAAGTGGCGACTCACTCATAAATATAGAACATTAGACATTAATTGCTGCAGCAATTCCTTAATCTGTTTATCTGAATAAATTTTAATTAAAATTGCTACCAATTTTCATTTAATCCTGTTGTATTTACATAAACTTTTGTGAGCTATACTGGTCTATAACTGCTGGCTATAACTAGTCCAGCCTCTTATAACAAACAATATTACACTGTTGTTAGAAGTCAAGTAGATGAATTTTAATAGTGAATATCTAATATAAATATTTCTGTTCGTACTCGGTGGTTGCTCCGTGTTGCTGTCGGGCTCGGTGGTGCCCCGTGTTGCTGTCGGGCTCGGTGGTTGCCCCGTGTTGCTGTCGGGCTCGGTGGTTGCTCCGTGTTGCTGTCAGGCTCGGTGGTTGCCCCGTGTTGCTGTCGGGCTCGGTGGTTGCTCCGTGTTGCTGTCGGGCTCGGTGGTTGCCCCGTGTTGCTGTCGGGCTCGGTGGTTGCTCCGTGTTGCTGTCGGGCTCGGTGGTTGCCCCGTGTTGCTGTCGGGCTCGGTGGTTGCCCCGTGTTGCTGTCGGGCTCGGTGGTTGCCCCGTGTTGCTGTCGGGCTCGGTGGTTGCCCTGTGTTGCTGTCGGGCTCGGTGGTTGCCCCGTGTTGCTGTCGGGCTCGGTGGTTGCCCCGTGTTGCTGTCGGGCTCGGTGGTTGCTCCGTGTTGCTGTCGGGCTCGGTGGTTGCTCCGTGTTGCTGTCGGGCTCGGTGGTTGCCCCGTGTTGCTGTCGGGCTCGGTGGTTGCCCCGTGTTGCTGTCGGGCTCGGTGGTTGCCCCGTGTTGCTGTCGGGCTCGGTGGTTGCCCCGTGTTCCTGTCGGGCTCGGTGGTTGCCCTGTGTTGCTGTCGGGCTCGGTGGTTGCCCTGTGTTGCTGTCGGGCTCGGTGGTTGCCCGTGTTGCTGTCGGGCTCGGTGGTTGCCCTGTGTTGCTGTCGGGCTCGGTGGTTGCCCTGTGTTGCTGTCGGGCTCGGTGGTTGCCCTGTGTTGCTGTCGGGCTCGGTGGTTGCTCCGTGTTGCTGTCGGGCTCGGTGGTTGCTCCGTGTTGCTGTCGGGCTCGGTGGTTGCCCCGTGTTGTTGTCGGGCTCGGTGGTTGCCCCGTGTTGCTGTCGGGCTCGGTGGTTGCCCCGTGTTGCTGTCGGGCTCGGTGGTTGCCCCGTGTTCCTGTCGGGCTCGGTGGTTGCCCCGTGTTCCTGTCGGGCTCGGTGGTTGCCCCGTGTTCCTGTCGGGCTCGGTGGTTGCCCCGTGTTCCTGTCGGGCTCGGTGGTTGCCCCGTGTTCCTGTCGGGCTCGGTGGTTGCCCCGTGTTCCTGTCGGCTCGGTGGTTGCCCCGTGTTCCTGTCGGGCTCGGTGGTTGCCCCGTGTTCCTGTCGGGCTCGGTGGTTGCCCCGTGTTGCTGTCGGGCTCGGTGGTTGCCCCGTGTTCCTGTCGGGCTCGGTGGTTGCCCCGTGTTCCTATCGGGTTCGGTGGTTGCCCCGTGTTGCTGTCGGGCTCGGTGGTTGCCCCGTGTTCCTGTCGGGCTCGGTGGCTGCCCCGTGTTCCTGTCGGGCTCGGTGGTTGCCCCGTGTTGCTGTCGGGTTCGGTGGTTGCCCCGTGTTCCTGTCGGGCTCGGTGGCTGCCCCGTGTTCCTGTCGGGCTCGGTGGTTGCCCCGTGTTCCTATCGGGTTCGGTGGTTGCCCCGTGTTGCTGTCGGGCTCGGTGGCTGCCCCGTGTTCCTGTCGGGCTCGGTGGCTGCCCCGTGTTCCTGTCGGGCTCGGTGGTTGCCCCGTGTTCCTGTCGGGCTCGGTGGTTGCCCCGTGTTGCTGTCGGGCTCGGTGGTTGCCCCGTGTTGTTAAATGGGAATCAATATAACTTAAGAACACAGCACAACACCGTGACTGGAACAATAACCCGCCCATGGGAGAGAGAAAAACAAATAAAGACGTTTCAGTCCGACTTGGATCATTCACAAGTCACTATGTGACTTGTGAATGATCCAAAACGGAGCGAAACGTCGTCATAAACTTTTATCTCCTTTGTGCTTGTTATTTGTGAATATCAATTACTTAATGTAACTGGTAAATTGTAACTCATACAACCCAGTAAGAATGAAAAGTCTTGCTTTCTTTTAAACACACACGTGATAAGAGTTTGAAGCCAGTCAGAAGAAGCATTCTCTAGTTATCTCGGGGATCTCAATGATTAAGTTTTTTTAACTTTACTAGTATAATTAATTGCAAACTTAAATTAATGGTCAACATTCTGTCCGCATCCACCATTATAGATGAAAGCCATTTTAAAAAATGGCTCAAAATATTAGTTTTTATTGCACAACCCACTTAATAAAAAAATAATTAACAAATTGTATTCTTATGTTGCCTCTTACATAAGAAATTTCCATAAATATATATTTTTTTCCCAGTGGAATAGATAACATGGATGTTATTTGAACAATAAATTGCTAATGGAGTTATCTCGGGAAAAATGTGCATAATGAGCCACGGTGTTTCTTGACGTAGGGAAGAGTTGTTCCATTTCCTTAGATCAAGAACCCTTCACCGTCTATCCTTGAAAGGAAACGGTTATGCAGCGTAACTTATCAATATGGCACTTGTGTGTCAGGCTAAGCAGCATACTAACTTGGCGAAGGTTATCATAACTACTTAGCATTTAATTAACTTAGTTTCAGTGAATTCCTCAGCTGAGACGACGTCCGGAGCTGTATTCTTGTTAATGTATCCACCTGAAGTCTGGCGAATCAACGTTCACCATCACCTCAAGGCAGAGTCTATTGCATCTATTACAATTCGATCTATTACAAATAAATCGGGTTCTTCCATCAGTGTACCGGCACTTTAATCATTTTAATTCTTCACCCTACATTAATGGCCACACAATCACTGAGGCAATGTATCACTCCATACCACAACGTGTTCAGAAACAACGTGTTCAGAAACAACGTGTTCAGAAACAACGTGTTCAGAAACAACGTGTTCAGAAACAACGTGTTCAGAAACAATATAACCAGGCTGTCGTCGAGAGGCTTAGTTAGCCTCCCTGGTGTTTCTACAAGACTGGGGAACAAGGTGTAACCTCTACTAATGTTATGACCTCTCCTATGGACCAAGTCTTGCCCTTCTCCCCCCATTACCCACCAGTGGTTAGTTAATGGTGTTTAAAGCCTATCGACTACGCAAGGGTCCTTAAAGCTGCAACAGTAACCTTTTCACCATCAGACACAAACACTTTAATTCCTAAAACTGGGATAAAATTAAACGCTTAGCCAGAGACACATATCTTTCTGTGAATAAACTGTGGTGCTTTAAGAGTGTCAGCGGACGTTAACTACACTCATCTTAATCCAAGATTCGAAGAGTTGTTAACCAGGAGAATGTGACTACAACACTAACGAATGTGACTACAACACTAACGAATGTGACTACAACACTAACGAATGTGACTACAACACTAACGAATATGACTACAACACTAACGGATGTGACTACAACACTAACGGATGTGACTACAACACTAACGGATGTGACTACAACACTAACGGATGTGACTACAACACTAACGAATGTGACTACAACACTAACGAATGTGACTACAACACTAACGAATGTGACTACAACACTAACGGATGTGACTACAACACTAACGAATGGCATCCTCTTGGCTATCATTATACCTTTTTGAGTTTTATTGCATGTTATCAAATGTTAACTTCTCTAAATTTCTACGTTTATATTTCCTATTTCCTAGCATATTATATATATATATATATATATATATATATATATATATATATATATATATATATATATATATATATATATATGTATATATAATGTTGCAGTTTCATAACTGTAGTGTAAGTGCGCCTCTAGCAAGATAGTGATGGAGTGAATGATGGTGAAAGATTTTTTCGGGCACACTACCTTGGTGGAAGACTACCGATGTGTTAATATATATATATATATATATATATATATATATATATATATATATATATATATACCTGAGTATACCTGGAGAGGGTTTCGGGGGTCAAAGCCCTCGCGACCCGGTCTGAGACCAGGCCTTGTGGTGAATCAAGGTCTGATCAACCAGGCTGTCACTGCTGTCCGCACGCAAACTAACGTACGAACCACAGCCTGACTGGTCAGGTGCCTCTCCAGTTCCTTCTTGAAGACAGCCAGGGGTCTATTGGTAATCCCCCTTATGTATGCTGGGAGACAGTTGAACAGTCTTTGGCCCCTGACACTTATTGTGTTCTCTCTCAGTGTACTCGTGGCACCCCTACTTTTCATTGGGGGAATGTTGCATCTCCTGCTGAGTCTTTTGCTCTCATAGGGAGTGATTTTCGTGTGCAAATTTGGTATTAATCCCTCTAGGATTTTCAAAGTGAATATAATCATGTATCTCTCCTGCCTGCATTCTAGGGAGTACAGGTTGAGGAACTTTAAGCGTTCCCAGTAATTGAGGTGTTTTATCGCAGTTGTGTGTGCCGTGAAGGTTCTCTGTACATTTTCTAGGTCAGCAATTTCACCTGCCTTGAAAGGTGCTGTTAGTGTGCAGCAATATTCCAGCCTAGATAGAACAAGCGACCTGAAGAATGTCATCATATACTTGGCATCCCTAGTTTTGAAGGTTCTCATTATCCATCCTGTCACTTTTCCAGCAGATGCGATTGATACAATGTTTTGGTCTTTGAAGGTGAGATCCTCTGACATTATCACTCCCAGGTCTTTTACACTAGTTTTTCGCTGCTGCACACTAACAGCATCTTTCAAGGCAGGTGAAATTGCTGACCTAGAAAATGCACAGAGAACCTTCACGGCACGCATAACTGCGATAAAACACCTGAGTTACTGGGAATGCTTGAAGGTCCTCAACCTGTACTCCCTAGAATGCAGGCGGGAGAGATACAGATTATATACACTTGGAAAATCCTAGAGGGATTAGTACACGAAGATCACTCCCTATGAAAGCAAAAGACTCGGCAGACGATGCAATGTTCCCCCAATGAAAAGCAGGGGTGCCACTATCATGATAAGACACAACACAATAAGTGCCAGGGGCCCAAGACTGTTCAACTGCCTCCCAGCATACATAAGGGGGATTGCCAATAGACTCCTGGCTGTCTTCAAGAAGGCGCTGGAAAGGCACTTAAAGTCAGTACCTGACCAGCCGGGCTGTGGTTCGTACGTCGGGTTGCGTGCGACCAACAGTTAACAACCTGGTTGATCAGGCCCTGATCCACCTTGAGGCCTGGTCACAGACTGGGCCGCGGGGTCGTTGACCCTGAAACCCTCTACAGGTATACTCCAGGTCAACACATCCACACAGCAGTGTGGGTGGATGTGTGGAGACAATACCAGCTGGTGAACACATCCACACAGCAGTGTGGGTGGATGTGTGGAGACAATACCAGCTGGTCAACACATCCACACAGCAGTGTGGGTGGATGTGTGGAGACAATACCAGCTGGTGAACACATCCACACAGCAGTGTGGGTGGATGTGTGGAGACAATACCAGCTGGTCAACACATCCACAGCAGTGTGGGTGGTGTGTGGAGACAATACCAGCTGGTCAACACATCCACACAGCAGTGTGGGTGGATGTGTGGAGACAATACCAGCTGGTGAACACATCCACACAGCAGTGTGGGTGGATGTGTGGAGACAATACAGCTGGTCAACACATCCACACAGCAGTGTGGGTGGATGTGTGGAGACAATACCAGCTGGTGAACACATCCACACAGCAGTGTGGGTGGATGTGGAGACAATACCAGCTGGTCAACACATCCACACAGCAATGTGGGTGGATGTGTGGAGACAATACCAGCTGGTCAACACATCCACACAGCAGTGTGGGTGGATGTGTGGAGACAATACCAGCTGGTCAACACATCCACACAGCAGTGTGGGTGGATGTGTGGAGACAATACCAGCTGGTTAACACATCCACACAGCAGTGTGGGTGGATGTGTGGAGACAATACCAGCTGGTGAACACATTCCCACAGCAGTGTGGGTGGATGTGTGGAGACAATACCAGCTGGTCAACACATCCACACAACAGTGTGGGTGGATGTGTGGAGACAATACCAGCTGGTCAACACATCCACACAACAGTGTGGGTGGATGTGTGGAGACAATACCAGCTGGTCAACACATCCACACAGCAGTGTGGGTGGATGTGTGGAGACAATACTAGCTGGTCAACACATCCACACAGCGTCCGCTCCAGCAGGCTGCCCGGTGACCAGGGATTTAGTGAGGAGATATACCCTTGCTATCCTACTGTCACTGAGAACTTTGTCACAGGTCTTGCAACTAGCTTCTCCGCTCTCACTTCCTGTCCCTCGCTTCCCAGTTTCACTCCCCCTAGCCTCGTAAACCCTATCGTACCTACTCTTAAAACTATGGAACCTGCCTCTACGACTTTGATGTTGGTCCATGTCCTAACCATTCTGAGACTGGATTCAGGAATACTTTCTTACAACCCTGTAGTTCATTTGCGTCTTTAATTTTCAAATGTGTCCTCGAGTACCTGTTTTCCGACTCTCAAATAACCTGTCGCTGTTCTCCGTGGCTGATGAATCAGTAATGGGAAACTTAACGATACCCTGAAAGATCTAGTGATGTTCCTAAGTTTTGGGTAATACTACAGTAGTGTCCCAGTTCAGGATGAGACGCTGTAACACTGTATATATGTAACTCATCCTGCGTGGTGGTATTAACAGAGAAACTGAGTTAGCTTTTGTTCCCACTGTGTAACTTTCATATACTCGTAGAATGGGATAGCAGTACAATGCTGAGGTATCCAGTTTTGATAAATATATATATATAAAACTTTTTCATTCTCTCTCTTTCTCTCTCTATTCTTCCTCTTTCTCTCTCAATCTCTCTTCTTACTCTCTCTCTCTCTCCCCATCCGTCCTCTTCCTCTCTCCCCATCCGTCCTCTTCTTCCCTCTCCTCATCCATCCTCTTCCTCTCTCTGTTTTCTCCATCTCTCTCCTCCCTCCCCTTCTTCCTTCCCTCCTACACCTCTCCGTTTCCCACTGCCCTCATTCACTCCCTCTCCCCCACTTCTCTATAACTCTCCCGCCGTTTTATACACCTAATTTTTTTTGTAGTATTAAGGATGAGAGTCCTTCCATCCTCTCCTCTCTCCCTCAATTCCTCCCTCTCTATTGATGACTATTTTCCTCTTTTCTTCCTATATCCCTCTCCTCTCTTTCTCTCCCTCTTCCGAGGTCTTTATGCAGAAGATTCAAGTCTTTCATGAATAATACAGACCAGTTCAAGTCAGTCCGACAGGTAAAATATTTTAATCTCTGCAGATGCCTTGATATGCCGCTTTTAAAGTGATGATGCCACCGTTAGTGGAGTGTCACTGCTTGGCAAGAGGGTGCCACTGCTAGAGGTGTGCCACTGTTAGACCATATGCGGCACTGTTAGTTAAGGAGTGCCACTGTCAGAGGAGTGTCACTGTTAGGGAAGGAGTGCCACTGTCAGAGGAGTGCCACTGTCAGAGGAGTGCCACTGTTAGGGAATAAATGACAACCAGCTATGACTTGACAGAAGTTCTGTAGTATACAGATGTTATTGACTTAGACTTGAGTACTGAAACACTCTCGAAGAAGGGAAAGAAGAAATAGTACTTTTGCTGCTGATACTCTACTACTGCTGTTACTACTATTAGTGCTAAAACTACTACTAGTAGTGCTAAAACTACTACTAGTAGTGCTAAAACTACTACTAGTGCTAAAATTACTATACTAGTGCTAAAACTACTACTACTAGTGCTAAAACTACTATTACTAGTGCTAAAACTACTATTACTACTATAATAATAATAATATCTTTATTTACTACAAGTACATGTACAAGGTATACAGTCCTAGCTGACATCAATGACATACTACTATATAGAAAGCCCCTTGTTATGCTAAGCATTTCGGGCAAATTAGGTCAGTTTTGTCTCAGGATGCGACCCACACCAGTCGACTAACACCCAGGTTCCCATTTTACTGATGGGTGAACAGGGACAGCAGGTGTCTTATGGAAACACGTCCCTAATGTTTTCCAGCCGTACCGGAGGAGATTCGAACTCCAGACCTGTGTGTGTGAGCTGAGTGCGCTACCGATGGAGCTACGGGACACCGTAATAAAAAGAAGGCAAAAAAGAAAACGAAGAAAGAAAAGAAACTAAGATATGTGGGTTTTCAGGTGCTCCCATAGAAGGCAACCCACAACAGTCGACTGATACTCAGGTAGCTACTTACTGTTGGGTTAACATGACCGGCACTTGTAGGACGACTAACATCCAGGTACCTATTTATTGCTATATGAACAGGGGCAGCACGTGTGAGCGGTCTAACATCCGGGTACCTATTTACTGCTAGATGGAGCTTGGTAGTACTTGAGCCTCGGCCCTTCCAGGGGAAGATCTACTGTGAAACTAATGAGGGCCCCCAGAAGCACTTTAGTCCACATTGCTTTAATTTGGGTCTGCTGTATGAGAACGAGTTTTTAAAAAAAAATATTAATAATATAGTGTAATTCAATACAAATAGTTAAAATAAAGATTATTAGGTAATTAAAGTATCATGTAGGCTGGCAAGCCGTTGCTGGTTGCCATGGTGACCCCATAACAGTTCAAGCTTCAGGGACCCAAATATGTAGGTCCACTACTGGTCTTATCACGTGAGAACTGACACCTCTGTCGTCGCATAGAATGCTTGACCCAGTCAACTCTCACACCACCATCTCTATCACTCTTCAACATAGTCTCACCCCCCTCCCTCCTATCCCACAACCCCGTCCACCCTCTCACCACACCGTGATCACCCCCTCCACCCTCTCACCACCCCGTGATCACCCCCTCCACACTCTCACCACCCCGTGATCACCCCCTCCACCCTCTCACCACCCCGTGATCACCCCCTCCACCCTCTCACCACCCCGTGATCACCCCCTCCACCCTCTCACCACCCCGTGATCACCCTCCACCCTCTCACCACCCCGTGATCACCCCTCCACCCTCTCACCACCCCGTGATCACCCCCTCCACCCTCTCACCACCCCGTGATCACCCGTCCACCCTCTCACCACCCCGTGATCACCCCTCCACCCTCTCACCACCCCGTGATCACCCCCTCCACCCTCTCACCACCCCGTGATCACCCTCCACCCTCTCACCACCCCGTGATCACCCCTCCACCCTCTCAACACCCCGTGATCACCCCCTCCACCCTCTCACCACCCCGTGATCACCCCTCCACCCTCTCACCACCCCGTGATCACCCCTCCACCCTCTCACCACCCCGTGATCACCCCTCCACCCTCTCACCACCCCGTGATCACCCCTCCACCCTCTCACCACCCCGTGATCACCCCCTCCACCCTCTCACCACCCCGTGATCACCCCTCCACCCTCTCACCACCCCGTGATCACCTCCTCCACCCTCTCACCACCCCGTGATCACCCCTCCACCCTCTCACCACCCCGTGATCACCTCCTCCACCCTCTCACCACCCCGTGATCACCCCCTCCACCCTCTCACCACCCCGTGATCACCTCCTCCACCCTCTCACCACCCCGTGATCACCCCCTCCACCCTCTCACCACCCCGTGATCACCTCCTCCACCCTCTCACCACCCCGTGATCACCTCCACAGCTCCAGGAGACAAGATGGTCGGGAGCCAAGTCGACAAAGATAATCTTCCAGTCACCGTCTTCACAACATTAGGTTCCCCTCAACACCAAGATAAGGTTCCATGCACCACAAACATAAGGTTCCATTCACCAACAAAGTTCCACTTACCAACAACATAAGGTTTTGATAAGGACCGGCCTTGTATGGGCCAGTAGGCCTTCTGCAGTGGTCCTCCATTCTTATGTTCTTAAGACTCGATCGAGTTCTTAGATTCGTCACACTCAGTAATGTAAAACAGAGTAGGCACCAGATTTAAACCTGAGGGAAACATCTAATGAATGTTATACACACACTCCCTAAAATGACGTTCAGCAAAATGTTATTATATTAATGGTATTACTATTTTATTTGTTGCAGGGTGTTACACATTGAACTTCCTGATGCAAGGTGTTATAATTTGTATTTCTCTATACAAGGTGTTACACATTTACCAGTGACCTGAATTACATGACTGTTTAAGCGTTACTGTCCCTCTGGATGTAATACTATGTTAAATGGCTTTATACATAAAGCCCAATGCATGGGGCCGGCCTTTTTATTATTTTTACCTTTGATGAGTTTTATTATTTTTACCTCTGATGAGTTTCGAGTCTCTTTCTAGTCCCGGAGCCCGGCCTTTTTCAGGCTCGTCTGGTGCTAGCCTGGTCAATCAGGCTGTTGCTGCTGGAGGCGTGAATGGGCAGTGTATGAAGCGAGGCGTCCAGGCATGCCTCACAATATTCCAGCATTAATTAATGCCAAGGTTAGCTCCTCCTTTTCTATGGCGCTGCAATTTTTCTTATGCCTTTTCATCTTTGTGGAATAAAAGCATAATGGATGCTCTGTTTCCTCCACTGATATTTGCAGAAACGCAGCCACCTCTAATATAAAACAGTCATTAAAACTGAAGCATCGCAGTGTTGTAGCTAAGAGCGAACGTTTAAAAATGTTCAGAAGTTCTCTGGCAAGTTTAAGCCCGAATGAACTTACGCTTTAGACTTGTTAATGAAGTTAAAGGCTCGCTGGTAAAACCCGACCATGTCCAAAAACCACAGCACTTTTGTTTTCCTAAATGGGCACCTCAGTGTTATATATCGCCTCTACCTTTCTTTGCTATTATAAACAACACTTGGCCTTGCCTAGTGATACGGCCCAGGAAAATCACTTCTGCCTAACACTGTGATCATAAAGTGGCACTGACGCAGCGTTGTAAACAAAGCTGCAGCTGCAACAACCACAGGTTCGATGCGACACTCAGGAAAATAAGGTCGTCCAGGCGGCCTTCACAACCCGTTTATATCTTGTTTTGTTGATAATGGTAGAAAATTCAGATAAGTTGAAGATTAAGACATGTGCAACAGTTAGGTATAATTGTTGAAACGTTTCGCCTACACAGTAGGCTTCTTCAGTCACATGCAAAGGTAACAGGTGTAGTAGTGAAATAAAGACGATGTAATCAGTCCATAAACCTTGAGAAAACGTATTTGAGGTGGTCAGTCTCTCAGTTGGACTCTTCTCCAGGCTGAGGGACTGACCACCTCAAATACTTTTTCTCCAAGATTAATGGACTGATTACATCATCTTTATTTTACTACTACACCTGCTACCTCTGTATTTGACTGAAGAAACCTGTGTAGGCGAAACGTTTCACTAATAAAGATACGCAGCTGTTGCACACGTTTTAATCTTCATAACCTGTTTTACTAGGTGTTGAAACGTTGCACATCCCGGAAGCTCTGCCATCATTATTTAAGCTCCTCCTTATAGTCAAGGCAGAACCTTCTTTCGTCTTATATGTGAAAGGGACCTGATATTAACCCATCAACAGATGCACAGACACATGCTTGGCGTATACCACCAGGTCAGTGATGTATATTCTGGGTAACGGATTTATATCTGGCTCAGTAGCAGCATTTACTCTGCGGTAGTCCACGCACATGCGTTTAGTGCCGCCTGGCATAGGAACGAGATTACAGGGGGATCTTACGGACTATTACTTAACTCTGTAAGATCTTTCTCAAGCAAGAAACGTATTTCAGCATGTAATAAGTTGGTCTTAGTGAGGCTAGCACGATATGATTGCTACCTGATAATACCGTCATTATTTATATTTACTCTGAAAACCCAGTGTACATAACTGAGTCACATCCCCAAATATACATTGAAAACAATTTGTATCAACGCTTGGTTAGCCTTAAATCTGGTGAGCCCAGACACCAGCAGATCTGAATTGTGCAAAATCTGTGTAATAGTCAGGAAGACGTCAACACCACAACACCTATCAATAATATTGTCACAGATGTGGTCTCCTGGATTCATGAGATATGCCCGATGGAGTAGTAGTAGCAGTAGTATTTTTAAATTGGTTAATGTGGTATATTCGCTCGTAACATCATTTTTAAGACTTATGTATTTCGTAATTTAAATCACTTGACGTAACCTTGGTCTAAAAATGACCCGTAAATTTGGCTTGCACTGATTGCTGAGTCAAGACCAAGTCGCCCACCGAAAAGGAATGTGGCACAGCTGACTTATCATACTGGTCCTTCATGGCCAGCTGTGTTACCCAGGTTTTGCACAGCCAGATCACGATCCTGGCAAAGTTTACCCTGAAGTTTAGGGACGTCGTGTAAAGGAACCTCAGTGCTTCCACTGCTGGTCCAGTATATAATCATACTGACAGAATGACTAGTGATCGAGTGACTACTACACTCGTTCTCCTTTGTGTGAATACTAATAAAAGTATTCTTCCCACTTATAGTTCATAACATACGGCCTTTATGTGCTTTTAAATGTCAGGTGGAATTTTTAAATAACATCTAGACTTAAAGTGACCCTAGTTTAGAAAGAGCTTTACTATCTTAAAGTGATATTTGGTACCTGGTCTGATTGAATGTTACAAAACACACCAACCAGTGCAAAGCACTTCACCAGAGTCCACATATACTTGAACACGTACTGATGAGTCGTAATGGTATTGCGTTGGCATATCTAATAGAGGTGACACTAATAGTAAACAAATATTAATTTATCATACTGTCCCAGGTAATGGCTCAGCACAGTCATTAACCGGCCTAGTGAACGCTTCCTCAACGCTGGTATTGAGATACTGAAGCTGGTTGAATAGGTAATCTGGTTTCCATATCGCCTGACAAGTTTGATAAGAAAGTATTCCGGGGGTCAACTCCCCCGCGGCCCGGTCTGTGACCAGGCCTTGTGGATGGATCAAGGTCTGATCAACCAGGTTGCTACTGCTGGCCACATGAAAACCAACGTACGAACCAGAGTCCAGCTGGTCAAGTACTGATTTTGGGTGTCTGTCCAGCTCCCTCTTGAAGACAGTCAGGGTCTATTGGTAAGATTATTCAACTGCTGGGAGGCAGTTGAACAGTCTTGGGCCCCTGACACTTAATGAGTTATCTCTTAAGTGAACTCATGGCGCCCCTGCTTTTCATTGGGGAATGTTGCACCTCCTGCCGAGTCTTTTACTTTTGTAGAGATTATTATCAAAACTAAGCGCTCATTGGTTATAACTATAATCATATTTTTTAAAGGGGTGGAGCGGTAAGCCAGCGTAAGGCCTCGGTCAGATGCTCCAACGGGCGCGTCAGGAGACACTTGTCCTGTTTCCTGACGAACCTTACCTAACCTAACCCACAAGGGCCAGTAGGGCTGGTAACAAGGTAGGGTCGTCAAAGGGTGCTGCTACAGGAAGGGTCCCAGGAGGAGGAGGTACATGGACTTGGGATTCCATGGTTAAGTCTCTTTCCTTTTGTTTTTAAGAAAAAAAAGAAAAAAAAAGTGTTTTCGAGGTTTAACTACGTGGTTGTTGCAAGCGGGGAGCAATGACAAGGCTTCGGAGGTTTCTTTCTTTATTTGCGAAGATCGTGGGAACACAGGCAGTGTGAGGGAGAGAGGACTGAGTACACATGTTTACTGAGTGAAGTCCACTGCCAGAGTGAGAGAGAGAGGGTAGGGTGATGTGGTTTGAATTGGCATGCCCATGAGGCTTGCCCTCTGGGGGAAACTATGGGACTTAGGCATGTAGGCTTACAGTCTACAAAAGTGGGGGAGTGTGAAGGGACAGCTCCCAGTGGAAAAGGACCGCAAGTCTCCCTTTCTGTGCTCAAGAGGACAACCTCAGCGCAGCCGGTAATGCGGCACGGAACCCGTGGCATACCCTACCCTTCAAGCCAGTAAACCAGCAATCCGGGATAGCAACCTGACATCTACCGAGCCACCTCGGTGGACAAAAGAGAGGGTGGTCGGAAACCCACCACAAAGCATACCTACTTCGGCCACCACCTCCTGGAATCCAACAGGCAGCCTCCAGAGATACACTCGTCACCTGAAAGACACTCGAAGACTCCCCTTCCCCGGTAGACCGGAGACGGATCGGAATCTCTAGATGATCCAGATTCCACGGCAAACTACACTACCGCCATGGACCTCAACGAAGGAGATGGATCCCGGAACCCCTTCTCAGGTCTAGGAACTACAAAGCTTAAGCAGAAACATGAAAGGGAAAGCGGAGGGATGGGGAGAAGAGGAGGAAAGGGAATGGGGTGACGGAGAGGATGGGATTGGGAAGGGGGGATTAGGGGGTAATTAGGTTCGGTCTGAGGAAGACGACCAAAAGGTCTAATTTCTCAGAACGATAGCATGTTCACCGTGCCAAGGAACCCCCCTTCCCTTGAAGAGGATGGTGCTCCAGAGCACATATGTATTGTGCTGCTGCTCGTGGGTACATATGTTGCTCCAGAGCACAGAGGGTGCTTGAGAGTACATATGGTATTTCAGAGTATATATGGCATTCCCGAGTACATATGGTGCTCCAGAGTACATATGGTGTTCCAGAGTACATATGGTGTTCCAGAGTACATATGGTGTTCCAGAGTACATATGGTGTTCCAGAGTACATATGGTGTTCCAGAGTACATATGGTGCTCTAGAATACATGTGGTGATGAAGAGTTCATATGGAGCTGAAGAGTACATATGGTGCTCCAGAGTACATATGGTGCTAAAGAGTACATATGGTGTTCCAGAGTACATATGGTGTTCCAGAGTACATATGGTGTTCCAGAGTACATATGATGCTCTAGAATACATGTGGTGATGAAGAGTTCATATGGAGCTGAAGAGTACATATAGTGCTCCAGAGTACAGTTAGTGATCCAGAGTACATTCGTTCTTGAGGGGAGAGAAAAATGAAGATAGGTGACTCGTGGCCTGGTAGGCAAAGCTCTCGCTTCACAGGCTGTGGGTCCGGTTCGATTCCCAGCAAGGGTGAAAACATTGGGCTTGTTTCCTTACACCTGTTGTTCCTGTTCACCAAACTTTAAAATAGGTACCTGGGACAAAAGTGACCTAATTAACGGGAAATTCTCTGCGTAACAAGGGGCTTTATGTATAGTAGTATGTCATTGATGTCAGCTATGACTGTACACCTTGTACATGTACTTGTAGAAATAAAGTTGATATTATTTGTGGCAAAATAACGGTGTGGAAGATCTGTGAGAGGTAATAACTATCTCTGTGAGAGGCAGTGACTATCTCTGTGAGAGGCAGAGACACTGTGAGAGGCAGTGACTATCTCTGTGAGAGGCAGTGACTATCTCTGTGAGAGGCAGTGACTATCTGTGAGAGGCACTGAACTATCTGTGAGAGGCATTGAATTATCTCTGAGAGGTACTGAACTATCTCTGTGAGAAGAGTGACTATCTCTGTGAGATGCAGTGACTATCTCTGTGAGAGGCACTGAAGTATCTTTGAGAGCACTGAACTATCTCTGTGAGAGGCAGTGACTGTGAGAGGCACTGAACTATCTATGTGAGAGGCACTGAACTATCTCTGAGAGGCAGTGACTGTGAGAGGCACTGAACTATCTCTGTGAGAGGCACTGAACTATCTCTGAGAGGCACTGAACTATCTCTGTGAGAGGCAGTGACTATCTCTGTGAGAGGCAGAGACACTGTGAGAGGCAGTGACTATCTCTGTGAAGGCATGATATCTCGGAGAGGCAGTGACTATCTGTGAGAGGCACTGAACTATCTGTGAGAGGCATTGAATTATCTCTGAGAGGTACTGAACTATCTCTGTGAGAAACAGTGACTATCTCTGTGAGATGCAGTGACTATCTCTGTGAGAGGCACTGAACTATCTTTGAGAGGCACTGAACTATCTCGTAGAGGCAGTGACTGTAGAGGCACTGAACTATCTATGTGAGAGGCACTGAACTATTCTGAGAGGCAGTGACTGAGCACTGAACTATTCTGTGAGGCACTGAATTTCTCGAGAGGCACTGAACTATCTCTGTGAGAGGCAGTGACTATCTCTGTGAGAAGCAGTGACTATCTCTGTGAGATGCAGTGACTATCTCTGTGAGAGGCCGTGACTATCTTTGTGAGAGGCAGTGACTATCTCTGTGAGAGGCAGTGACTATCTCTGTGAGAAGCAGTGACTATCTTTGTGAGAGGCACTGAACTGTCTTTGTGAGAGGCACTGAACTTTTTGTGAGGCACTGAACTATCTCTGTGAGAGGAACTGAACTATCTCTGTGAGAGGCAGTGACTATCTCTGTAAGGCAGTGACTATCCGTAGAGCACTGAACTATCTGAGCACTAACCATCTCTTGAGAGGCAGTGACTATCTGTGAGCACTGAACTATCTCTGTGAGAGGCAGTGACTATCTGAAGGCACTGAACTATCTCTGTGAGAGGCAGTGACTATCTCTGTGAGAGGCAGTGACTATCTTGAGGACTGAACTATCTATGAGGCAGTGACTATCTCTGTGAGAGGCAGTGACTATCTCTGTGAGAGGCAGTGACTATCTCTGTGAGAGGCAGTGACTATCTCTGTGAGAGGCAGTGACTATCTCTGTGAGAGGCAGTGACTATCTCTGTGAGATGCAGTGACTATCTCTGTGAGAGGCAGTGACTATCTCTGTGAGAGGCACTGAACTGTCTCTGTGAGAGGCAGTGACTATCTCTGTGAGAGGCACTGAACTATCTCTGTGAGAGGCACTGAACTGTCTCTGTGAGAGGCAGTGACTATCTCTGTGAGAGGCACTGAACTATCTCTGTGAGAGGCAGTGACTATCTCTGTGAGAGGCAGTGACTATCTCTGTGAGAGGCAGTGACTATCTCTTGGAAACGTTTTGATAAAACAAAATTTGGAACGTCATATCTGGTTCCAAATTAAAAACAAACAGCGTTTAAATGCGACCAAAGTGGTCGAGTTCTGAGGGTGGGCGGAGGTGGTGGGCGGGTTGGATATGTGGTGGGTGGAGGCGGCGGGTGGGCGGCAGTAGCAACAGCTGATGGTGTTCACCATCCAGGTCACCTGAAGTGACCTTTACTGACATAAGGTAACACGGCAGCTGCCTGTATCTATCTCTGTATCTATTTTAAGTAACGTTCAGTACAGTACATTGAAACAGTATTACCCATTTGAGGAAACCAATTCAAAACAGTACAAACAGTAAACAAAATCGTATTTACTAAAAATTGGGTAAATAGGCAGTGTGTATCTGCTTTTGTTTTGAACTGAGTAAGTTGCAATTTTCAACTCGCCTGCTAAGCTAGGCCACATGTGGTCTTTTTATTTGCCTAGATTACTGTAGATGTTCAATCGAACACGAGGAACATCAGAGCGGTGTTTGTTACCGGTGTGCAGCCTGGGTGTTCTCTAATCATCTAGTTATTGTCAGGGTTCAGCATCAACACAGCAGTGGAATGTTTTCAACTGATTGAACAAGTGGCTACTCGGGTTCAATCTAAGCAAATGCCAGGCCATGTGTTTCGGAGGTGAGTACAGTCCAGATACAAGTACAGCGTGGGAGGTGAGAGCAATCCGGACACAGTACAGCATGGGAGGTGAGGGCAGTCCGGACACAGTACAGCATGGGAGGTGAGGGCAGTCCAGACACAGTACAGCATGGGAGGTGAGGGCAGTCCGTACACAGTACAGCATGGGAGGTGAGGGCAGTCCGGACACAGTACAGCATGGGAGGTGAGAGCAGTCCAGACACAGTACAGCATGGGAGGTGAGGACAGTCCGGACACAGTACAGCATGGAGGTGAGGCAGTCCAGACACAGTACAGCATGGAAGGTGAGGACAGTCCGGACACAGTCAGCATGGGAGGTGAGGGCAGTCCGGACACAGTACAGCATGGGAGGTGAGAGCAGTCCAGACACAGTACAGCATGGGAGGTGAGGGCAGTCCGGACACAGTACAGCATGGGAGGTGAGGACAGTCCGGACACAGTACAGCATGGGAGGTGAGGACAGTCCGACACAGTACAGCATGGGAGGTGAGGACAGTCCGGACACAGTACAGCATGGGAGGTGAGGACAGTCCGGACACAGTACAACATGGGAGGTGAGGACAGTCCGACACAGTACAACCTGGGAGGTGAGGACAGTCCGGACACAGTACAGCATGGGAGGTGAGGGCAGTCCGGACACAGTACAGCATGGGAGGTGAGGGCAGTCCGGACACAGTACAGCATGGGAGGTGAGGGCAGTCCGGACACAGTACAGCATGGGAGGTGAGGGCAGTCCGTACACAGTACAGCATGGGAGGTGAGGGCAGTCCGGACACAGTACAGCATGGGAGGTGAGGGCAGTCCGGACACAGTACAGCATGGGAGGTGAGGGCAGTCCGGACACAGTACAGCATGGGAGGTGAGGACAGTCCGGACACAGTACAGCATGGGAGGTGAGGGCAGTCCGGACACAGTACAGCATGGGAGGTGAGGGCAGTCCGTACACAGTGCAGCATGGGAGGTGAGGGCAGTCTGGACACAGTACAGCATGGGAGGTGAGGGCAGTCTGGACACAGTACAGCATGGGAGGTGAGGGCAGTCCGTACACAGTACAGCATGGGAGGTGAGGGAGTCCGACACAGTACAGCATGGGAGGTGAGGGCAGTCCGTACACAGTACAGCATGGGAGGTGAGGGCAGTCGGACACAGTACAGCATGGGAGGTGAGGGCAGTCCGTACACAGTACATCATGGGAGGTGAGGGCAGTCCGGACACAGTACAGCATGGGAGGTGAGGCCAGTCCGTACACAGTACAGCATGGGAGGTGAGGGCAGTCCGGACACAGTACGGTATGGGAGGTGAGGGCAGTCTGGACACTGTACGGTATGGGAGGTGAGGGCAGTCCGGACACAGTACGGTATGGGAGGTGAGGGCAGTCCGGACACAGTACAGCATGGGAGGCGAGGGCAGTCCGGACACAGTACAGCATGGGAGGTGAGGGCAGTCCGGACACAGTACAGTATGGGAGGTGAGGGTAGTCTGGACACAGTACAGTATGGGAGGTGAGGGTAGTCTGGACACAGTACAGCATGGGATGTGAGGCCAGTCCGTACACAGTACAGCATGGGAGGTGAGGGCAGTCGGACACAGTACAGGTATGGGAGAGGTGAGGGCAGTCTGGACACTGTACGGATGGGAGGTGAGGGCAGTCGGACACAGTACAGGTATGGGAGGTGAGGGCAGTCCGACACAGTACAGCATGGGAGGTGAGGGCAGTCCGGACACAGTACAGCATGGGAGGTGAGGGCAGTCCGGACACAGTACAGCATGGGAGGTGAGGACAGTTGGTGGTAGTGACAGTAACTGCCTCACTTTGGTGGCAGGGTCTACCTCTGGCAGGGATGGCAGCATCCCCTTCCATTCCTTGCTGGGAGGGCAGAGCCGCTGATATACCCCTTGCATGTAGCAGCGCCCTCTGGCTCACCTCTTGCTAGGGTAATTGGTCCCTCCCCTGACACAGAAGCTGCAGGGTCCTGGGAGTTCCACCCATCCCCATTCCTGCCTACTACTGGAACTCTCCCATTGTTTATACACACACACCCATTCCTCTGTCTTCCATCAATGTAAAGTCTTCCACAATTCAGGAATGTCTTCTTCGACAGAATTCACCAGCACCAGCACCACCATCACCACCACCACCCATAGCAGTGCATCACACCCCTTGCATACATATCAAGATCACAATAAAAATATTCCCAGTTGTCTATTAAGAGATTTGCAGGTTCTTGCAGTGCTTGTCTAGCCAGCGATGCACACACACTGCGCACTCCTCCAGGCAAAATATGATCGGGATCACTAATCAAATCAGTATCTCTCTCGCATTCGGTCAGCAGCTCTTCTCTCATGAGTTTCCCAACGTCATTGCTTCGGGTGTCCCGTAGTTCGATCGCTAGCGCACTCAACTCACACACTGAGGTCCAGGGATCGAACCCCCGGTACGGCTGGAAAACATTAGGGACGTGTTTCCATAAGACACCTACTGTCCATGTTCACCTGTCAGTAAAATGGGTACCTGGGTGTTAGTCGACTGGTGTGGGTCGCATCCTGGGACAAAATTGATCTAATTTGCCAGAAATGCTCTGTATAACAAGGGGCTTTCTATGTAGTAGTATGTCATTGATGTCAGCTAGGTCTGTGTACCTTGTACATGTACTTGTAGAAATAAAGATATTATTATTTTTACCATTATCACTGAGGTAGATAAGCGACTTATTCCCATTACCTGACATGTAAATATCTAACTTGTTAATTGCATCACCCACACCTGCACTATGGTAACTTGTTAATTGCATCACCCACACCTGCACTATGGTAACTTGTTAATTGCATCACCCACACCTGCACTATGGTAACTTGTTAATTGCATCACCCACACCTGCACTAGGGTAACTTGTTAATTGCAACACCCACACCTGCACTAGGGTAACTTGTTAATTGCATCACCCACACCTGCACTATGGTAACTTGTTAATTGCAACACCCACACCCGCACTAGGGTAACTTGTTAATTTCAACACCCACACCTGCACTAGGGTAACTTGTTAATTGCAACACCCACACCTGCACTAGGGTAACTATCTCTCCTACATAATACTCTGTAGATGAATCTCATTTCCGAGGATTCAGAAATGAGTTTCTAATTATGCATGTTGAAACTTCTGTCTTACCTGTCTTTCTGTCAACACCTGCTGCCTATCTTCCTGTCAACACCTGCTAACTGTCTTCCTGTCAATACCTGTTATCTGTCCTCCTGTCAACGCCTGCTACTTGTCTTTCTGTCAACAACAGTTATCTGTCTTCCTGACAATACCTTCTGCCTATCTCCTTGTCAGTGCCTGCTGTCTCCTTGTCAACACCTGCTACCTGTCTCCTTGTCAACACCTGCTACCTGTCTCCTTGTCAACACCTGCTACCTGTCTCCTTGTCAACACCTGCTACCTGTCTCCTTGTCAACACCTGCTACCTGTCTCCTTGTCAACACCTGCTACCTGTCTCCTTGTCAACACCTGCTACCTGTCTCCTTGTCAACACCTGCTACCTGTCTCCTTGTCAACACCTGCTACCTGTCTCCTTGTCAACACCTGCTACCTGTCTCCTTGTCAACACCTGCTACCTGTCTCCTTGTCAACACCTGCTACCTGTCTCCTTGTCAACACCTGCTACCTGTCTCCTTGTCAACACCTGCTACCTGTCTCTTGTCAACACCTGCTACCTGTCTCTTGTCAACACCTGCTACCTGTCTCTTGTCAACACCTGCTACCTGTCTCTTGTCAACACCTGCTACCTGTCTCCTTGTCAACACCTGCTACCTGTCTCTTGTCAACACCTGCTACCTGTCTCTTGTCAACACCTGCTACCTGTCTCTTGTCAATGTAAACAGCCTATCCAGAGGCTCTTTCAAACTGCGCGGCACTATGGTGCTGCCCTCTATAGGCCTATCAAGGTCGGGCTGGTCAGCCATGCTTCTTCCTCACTTCGACGGCCTACCTCACTGAACCAGGATCTACCCTAACTGGCTCCCGGTCCCCTCGCGCTCTGTCCCCGTGTATTCCTACACCTTGCCATTAATAAACTGAGTCTAGTCATCGGCCGTATCTCTGCACCTACGCTACCATTCTACTGCCCAAAGTAAGCAGCCAAGAAAATAGACTTGACATCAACACCTGCTACCTGTCTCTTGTCAACACCTATTGAAGGGTTCTTGAACCAAACAACTGCTCTTTCTATCCTCGAATCAAACCTGATTGCAGTTACCTAGTTACCTAGGCGATATATGACCCATAAAGGTTTAACGCTTTCCCTGAATATAATATTAATAATAATAATTGCCGTAATTACCAACTTTATATAGCAGTGCCGTGTTCATGCAGTGAAGACGGCACTGCTAGCCTAGTGTGGCGAACTGGTTAGATAAGTACACTTTCCTGCATGAAACAAACATACGGCACTCGGTACTTATGTGTCAACAGCACGATGTCCAGCAGCCTCTCCCAGGAAACCCCTTCAGGGTGCCGTTCCAGATTCCACAGTGGCTCTTGATTAACCGTTTTGTTAGAAAACAATTTGCCCGAAAGGAGTGTGTCCAGCATTTCATTATTATCTGAAATGCGTAGTGATACTTGGGTTTGGGTGAATCACCCACGTGTCACGGGACAGTGAATCACCCACGTGTCACGGGACAGTGAATCACCCACGTGTCACGGGACAGTGAATCACCCACGTGTCACGGGACGGTGAATCACCCACGTGTCACGGGACAGTGAATCACCCACGTGTCACGGGACAGCTGCAGCTGACGTAATTAGGTGTGGGAATGGCTGGACTTACCTGGGTATTGTAACTGACACAATTTCCACTAGTGTTGTGGTAGGGGAAGCATGGCCCTGGTATTGATGTCTTGAGTAGGCTGCTACAGATGGGTAGTTATGTCCTCCCTCGTTGATAGGGAGTCACTTCGGTCAGTGTTTACTTGATAGGGTGATATTTTGTCCCTTAGTTCATAACACAACGACACAAACTTTACACTTATCGGGATTATACCGCGGGTTCGAACCCCACCCGTGTTTTTTTTTTATGACACACTCGTGTTTCTTTTTAACACTAGTTTTCCTAATGGAGATTGAGAGTATTTCAGAGTTTACCTCACAAAGTCAGTATTTTCTTTGTTCTCAGAGGAAGATTTGTGACGTGTGTTCATGCTCTGATATCTGAATTCAGCTAAGCTTGTCGCCCTGCCCAAGCGTCCACAAGTCAACCTCCCCACAAAAGAACAGTATTCAAGAGGGTAGGTTTCTTGTTATCTAGCTATAGAATAGAGTTCCTAATAGTCCCAACTTGTAGATAAAGTGAAGTGTAGAGTAATTACTCTTTTCTCCTCGTATGGAGAAAAGAGTAATTACTCTCGTTTAACCTCGTTGTGTAGTTGACCAGGATCTCCAGCAAGGAGAGGAAGGCGTGCCTCGTGACGGCCTTGTGATGGCCTCGTGACAGCCTCGTGACGGCCTCGTGACGGCCTCGTGACAGCCTCGTGACGGCCTCGTGACGCTATGGTACATGCATATATTCCTCATAAAGCTGTTTGTGAGGAAGGAAGAGTCCACTAGCCCATTCCGGGAGGGCTAAGACCCTCAGAGGGCTGAGGGGAGGCTGAGAGGTACCCCGTTTACTGGAGAATTTTCTCCACACCAAGTACTCCAGTGTAGTTACTGACCAGTAGGTCACAGTTGAAACTGAGGACATTGACATCAAAGAGGTGTGAGGGACAGTGACATTAATAGGTGAAGTATGGGGGACAATGACATCAATGGGTGAAGTATGGGGGACAGTGACATCAAGGAGTAAAGGGGGACAGTGACATCAAGTGTTGAAGTATAAGGGACATTAACATCAAGGAGTGAAATATAAGCGACAGTGACATCAGGAGTGAAGTGTGTGGGACTGTGACATCATGGGGGTGAAGTATGGGGGGACAGTGACATCAAGGGGTGAAGTATGGGAGACAATGACATCAAGGAGTGAAGTATGGGAGACAATGACATCAAGGAGTGAAGTATGGAAGACAATGACATCAAAGAGTGAAGTATGAAAGACAATGACATCAAAGAGTGAAGTATGGGGGACAGTAACATCAAAGAGTGAAGTATGGGGGACAGTAACATCAAAGAGTGAAGTATGGGGGACAGTAACATCAAAGAGTGAAGTATGGAAGACAATGCCATCAAAGAGTGAAGTATGGGGGACAGTAACATCGAAGGGTCAAGTAAGACCACTTCCTTCCACTGACTGTTCTTTCGTAATTTCAACCAACCTTCTCACACTATCTGAATATGTATATGTTATGTCGCCATGTTATGTCACCATGTTATGTCGCCATGATATGTTGAAAATATTGA
>WNWK01021311.1:0-34265 GCA_009830355.1 Cherax destructor | reverse complement strand
TTTCCAAACTGTTCTTTTTCTGTTTTTCTACTTGTTATTCTACTGTTATACTATATACTGTTAACATACTACTACTGTTACTACTAATTATTATACTTACTAGTTACACACACATACTGTTATACTCTACTAGTTATAAAATTAATGTTACTATCTTACTACTTACTATGACGTTACTTACTACTACTGTTACTACTACTACTATTTACTACTACACTACTGTTACTACTACTACTACTGTTACTATTATACTGTTACTTTCTTACTATTCTACTACTACTGTTCTCCCCTTGTTATACAACTACTGTTACTACTGCTACTATTACTACTCACTATTACTACTGCTTTATTATCTACTGCTACTACTATTACTACTGCTACTACTATTACTACTGCTACTATTATTACTACTGCTACTACTATTACTACTGCTACTACTATTACTACTGCTATTACTACTGCTACTACTGCTATTACTACTGTTACTATTACTACTGCTACTACTTTTACTACTGCTATTACTACTATTGCTATTACTATTACTACTATTGCTATTACTATTATTACTACTATTGCTATTACTATTACTGCTATTACTACTGCTACTATTACTACTGCTACTATTACTACTGCTACTATTACTACTGCTATTACTACTGCTACTACTATCACTGCTGCTACTACTACTATTACTGCTGCTGCTACTACACTATTACTGCTGCTGCTACTACTACTATTACTGCTGCTGCTACTACTACTATTACTGCTGCTGTTACTACTACTATTACTGCTGCTACTACAACTATTACTGCTGCTGCTACTACTACTATTACTGCTGCTGCTACTACTACTATTACTGCTGCTGCTTACTACTATTACTACTGCTGCTACTACTACTATTACTGCTGCTACTACAACTATTACTGCTGCTGCTACTACTGTTATGAATACAGTGGAACCTTGGTTTTCGTTCACCTCCAAACTCGAACAATTATGTAAGTGTATTTTTGTAAGTGCTTTTGTAAGTGTATTTTTGGGGGTCTGAAATTACTAATCTAACTTACATTTGTACTTATGGGAACAAATTCATTTGGTAACGGCACTCGAACAGCATTCTGGAAAGAATTTTCAACGAAAACCGAGGGTCCACTGTACTTATGGCTTGAGAATATACAAAACTGTTTTGAGTGGTATGGCATATTAATTCATAGAAAACAAACACAAAAATATATTCCTACATGTTTATACAGAGATGGCTCATATATAGTTGTACATACAGACCATAGTTATGCAGAGCATTTCAGGCAAACTACAATGACAATAACTTAATTGCTTATACAGTGGTACCCCGACTTACGATATTTTTTCATTCCAGAATGCTGTTCAAGTGCCATTACCAAACGAATTTATCTCCATAAGAAATGATGTAAAATAGACTAGTCCTTTTAGACCCCCAAAATTACACATACAAAAGCATTTAAAAAAATCAACTTACATAAAAGGGTGTGTTTGGGGACCATCGTAAGTCGGGGTACCACTGTATATATAAGGACATTATGGGTTCATAAACAGTACCTCGGGATACGAACTTAATTCGTTCCAGAAGGCTCTTCGAGTGCTGATACCAAACGAATTTTTTCCCATAAGGAATAATGTAAATTAGATTAATCCGTTTCAGACCCTCAAAAATACACTTACAAAAGCACTTACGTAATTGTTTGAGTTGGGAGCAGTTCGTATCCCGAGGTACCACTGTACAAGAATAAATAAGTAACAATTATTTCTTAAGGTTGAATTATGGTTACAAGTCATGAGAATAAGAATGTTTAGTTCTTTACGTTTGTGGTTGAGAGAATTGTTTAGCATATTTAACACATTTTTTAACAGATTTGTCTTATTTGTTGGATTTCTGGCAAGTTTAAGCCTAACTGAAGACTACAGTGGTAATAATCATTATTTGTTTATATATACCTGGAGGGTGTTCTGGGGGTCAACGCCCCTGCGGCTTGGTCCACAACCAGGCCTCCTGGTGAATCAGGACCCGATCACCCAGGCTGTTACTGCTGGCCATGTAAACCAACATACGAACCACAGCCCAGCTGATCAGGACATTATAGGTATACAAACAACAAATTTAGGCATTTATCCTTTTATTTTTTGTCTATTGCAGAAGTGACGGTGATGGCGCAAATTACTGATGGGATGTCCTTGAGGTCACCAGATGTTAACACCTTTCAACCCCAGTCAGTGTTCGGATGCATGTTCCCAACTCATCAGTACCCTCTATCATCCCCTTCTAGTCCACTTAGCCCTCTAACCCCAGTAGTGCCTATTGTGTACTCTCCGAATGATTCCATAATGCCCAGTGGGGAGAATGTGATCTGTAACACCCAGCCTACCAGCCCAGTTCCCATAAGCTCCGGTTCTCCAATATATTGTGACACTTATGTTGGGTACGGATCTCCATACCCATGTGTCATGTACACATTGTGTCCTGTGATGCCCATGACCTTGTCAAGTCCATCTGATGATGAGAACAGAAATGACGAATCATACAGGTATGATTATTCAGAGCAAGCATTGCCTCCCGAGCCTACATATGGGTCTCCACCGTGCCTACTTCTGTCACAAGTAGAGAAGTTCGAAGACTCTTCAAGAGATAGTACACCCCCAGTCATTGTCACAAACATATTGCCAGAACATATGAACATTGGTCTAGCACCACCTGTACCGGTTATGGAGGAAAGCCAGGAGAATAATTCAGAACCAGATAAGCCAGACATAGGTGTATTTGGGGCTAATGGCTGTTGGTATCCAACTGTTAAGAGCAGTAGCAAAGAATTGCATGTGTCAGAGACCACCATGGTGAAGCATTCTGAGTGGCAGCCGAGTGACATTCAAAACACAGAGAACCCATATAGTTCTCCTCCGCCATCTTCCAGGCCATCAGTCCCAGTGTTTGGAGTGGCAGCATCTCGGAGAGTCAAGCCAACACTGCTCAAGTATAAGCCCCAGCCTCTCACTGTCTCTCTCCCTTTCTACAACTGCTACCATCATCTGGACCTTTCACCGAACATCTTAGGTCGGCCGCGCCTCCTACACACACTTCACAAAGATGGTCAGCTGTGAGTTTCACCCCTTGCTCATTTATTTTACAAAGGATGTATATTAGTAATAGATATACTGTAAATAAATGGCTTAGAAAACTCACAAGTTAATAAGTGAGACACTTATGCTGCAACATTGGGGAATCGTTATTCTAGAAACGTTTTTTTAGTCAGTGGCTTCTACAGTCCAATTCAGAAAAAGGTGGGACATGAGGAGTTTGAGGTAATCAGTCCCCCAGCCTGACCAAACACATCAATTTCAGGCTGAGGGACTGATTACCTCAAACTCCTTCTCAGCTTCCATTTTCCTCTGCATTAGACTGAAGAAGTCACTGGCTGGCAAAACATTTTCAGAAGATACCTAAATGTTGCAGAAGTGTCTCATTTATCAATACACATACAGTAGAACCTCGGTACGTAAACAGCTCCCTACTCAAACAAAGCTCGGCACTCGACCAAACACGACCTGCCAGAACTTCACTGTAAACTATTTTGTGTTTCTTAGCATTTTATGGTGTTTTTATATTACTTGTATAAATAAGTCACCATGGGACCTACGAAGATTAGTGATAACAACCAACCAAAAAGGAAATTGGTTGCAAAGAATTTGTTCGATACTGGAACGGATCAACACTCGAACAGCCTTCTGGAATGAATTACATTCGAGTACCGAGGTTCCACTGTACTGTAGATACTTTTTATTCACAATTTCAAAACACAGTAGTATTGAATAACAAGAAGTAATTTTAGTATAGTAATTCACTATACACATTAAATATAGTAATTTGTAACCTTAAAGTTTGTTGGTATTATATATGATTTACTTGCAATGGAAGCCTAACAGTAACTGAATTATTGTGTAAGACTTATTAATTCTTGTGCTGATAAAAATAAACTAACATAGTCAGTGGTATGTTTTATCTCAGTACCAAATTTCTTGTCTTTGTTGTTCCTTGATCATTTCACTTACAAACTTTTGTTAATAGTGTCCCTTTTGTGATATACATGTAACTTGCTTAGCTAATGCCACTTTACGGCGGTGGTCTAGAACCTAACCTGCCGTATTAGTGAGGATTCCTGTACAGGTGCTCCTCGACTCATGATGGGGGTCACGTTTAAAATATTATAAGTCGAATATGAACATATGCTAAATAAGTAAATAACTATCATTGAATAAGTAAATAATCAAATAATTACTGTAATTAACTAAATACCAGTATTGATAAGTAAATAAATGAATACAAGTTAGGGACTTGCCACCTTCATGCTGGGTAATTATGTCAAGTTTCATCTCCAGAGTGATGGCTTTTGCACCATTGTAAATTTGAAATATCATAAGTTGAGGAGTACCTGTATACAGTATAGTAGATCTTATCAATATTAAGTGTTAATGTGTTTGTTGTTTGTTGCCATCCAAGCCGATACCTTTTCTAGTTCAACATTGACCTTGTTGTTGAGGTCAACCGGATCTAGAAACAGCAGTAACGTCCGTCATCAGTAACTACAACACTGCTATGGACCACAGCTTCTCGTTGGTAAATGTAAGTAAGAAAGTGGCACTTGTGAAAACATTATCGTAATTCTAATCAACTGGTTAATTTTTCATAGGTCGTCGTATGTTACGAACGATTGTAAGTGCTTAATTGGCTTTGCAGGAGTGTTGAGGATCTCTGGCAGAAACACCTGATGGTGCTGTTTAGAAACCTGCCAGATGAGTGGGTGTTGGGAGCTGCCCATCCCAGCAAGAAGTTCGACCCAAGTTGGCATACTTTTAAGGACTTGGCCAAAGTTCGCTTCTACTGCAGAGTAAGTATTGTGCATTATTAAAGATTAAGATTCTTTATATCAGCATGATACAATGTTTGTACAGAGATGGGTGACATTTAGGTGTGCATGAAGAAAGCCCCTTAGTATGTAGAGCATTTTGGGTAGTTATGTGCACCACTGATGTTACAAGCACTAGTGATGAACTAGTGACTTCCTCAGTCCAATACAGAAAAGAATGGTTTAGGATTAGAAGGAGTTTGAGGTAATCAGTCCCTCAGCCTGGAGCCGATGTAATCAGTCCAATCTTTATACAGGGAATTCTGTGCTTGCCTAACCATTAGGCATGACCTACTTCTACCTATGGATTTGTCCAAGGTGACACCACCTACTGTATTTCTATCAAGACTGATGGACTGATTACATGGAATCCAGGCTGAGGGACTGATTACCTCAAACTACTCCTGATATTCAATCATTCTTTTCTGTACTGGGCTGAGGAAGCCACTGGTTGGTAACACGTTTTCACAATGAAGATACCCGTGTGTTGCACATGTGTCTAATTTATCGACTTGTTGGCAAGACAGTGATGGAGTGAGTGATGATGAAAGAGGGCAGCTTATGCTTACACGATTGCAACAGTAAAACAAATGACCTAACATTTATTTCAAAATAGCACAGTTGGTAACAAGAATTAGAAGAATATTTCATTGCAGAGTAAACAAATATAATAATTTAATTTCCAAACTAGGGAAGTGGTACAAAATTAGAAATATTTCAATGAGTATTTCAGGCATATTCATAATTTTCAAGCACCTCTGTCCCCCTTACAGGTGCCAGGAACACTGTACCTCCCCACATCTCCAGGTCAAATCCAGCTAACCATTTCCTGAATCCCTTCATAAAAGAGTAGTCCCCCCCATACCCGCTCTTGATACCTTCCAAGACCTGCTGCGGATGCCTAAAACAGTGGATAGTAGCAAACCCTATATATAAGTTGATTTTTGTTTACATACCTATATGATAAAGTTTAATTGAAAATATATGCACAGTAAGTCAAGAATTATCACTTTTTAACTGACGGTAAGCACTTTATGGCTTCTTTTACGCTTTGAAGAACTACGTACTACTACTTTTGTGATTTGGGGTCATCATTAGGCAAAATTAAGGGTTAGTTTTGGGTCACAGTAAAGTGAGGATAACTGAATCCACGGAAACTGAATTCGCGGAAGTTCTATTGTATATTACTATTATTATTAGTATAAGGTGGAACCAGTGCTGTATGACCCTTACAGGTTTAGCACTTGCTTAAGGACTATTTCAGTAGGGGTTATATAGCACATGAGGAAGGGAAAGCAGTCAGGCTTAAATGTTTCTCAGAAGGGAAATAAATGGTCTTGGTAGTACAGTAAGTCCTCAGCTTATAAACACATTGGGGACTCCCTGAATTGTGTATAAGTGTTAATGTTGCAGTTTTGTAATTGTAGTGTGAGCATGCCTCTGGCAAGACAGTGATGGAGTGAATGATGGTGGAAGTTTTTCTTTTTCAGGCCATCCTATCTTGTTGGGAAATGTCCGATGTGTTAATATATATGTATGTACAGTGGACCCTCGGTTTTCGTTGAAAATTCTTTCCAGAATTCTGTTTGAGTGCCGTTACCGAACGAATTTGTTCCCATAAGGACAAATGTAAATTAGATTAGTAATTTCAGACCCCCCAAAAACACACTTATAAAAGCACTTACGAAAATACACTTACATAATAGTTTGAGTTTGGAGGTGAACAAAAACCGAGGGTCCACTGTATATTTATAATACAGGAAGTTTTCAACTTACAAACACATTGGGGACCTCCTGTATTGTTTATAATAATATATAATAATGATATTATACACACTAATGATATAATAATGATATACACGATACTGAAGATTCTCAACGTGTTTATAACTCAAGGACTTTTACTGTACACAGTTGTAAGTATAGAAATATTGCAAAATAAATAATTGTCATTATTTTTTTTGCACAGAACTGCAGAGATGGGTGGACCAGCATGTACGGGGTAGTAGTGTTTTACTACCGGTGGGATCGCCAGTGTTTCTGCGGTCACATATACTATCAGATTCCTGGGCAGAAGTGTAAAAGTTGTAATCCCAATGAATTTGAAGTGCCCATGTGGTACCCTGAGGAAGCACAGAAGGTACTGGGGTTTATTGACTTGATGAATCAGACATTTCTGCGAAATTTGGGTATCTCTATTGAGGAAATGTTTTGCCAGCCAGTGGTTTATTTAGATCAATATTGGATTGAAAAAGCCAGTGGCTTCTTCAATTCAATATTGGATTGAAAAAGCCAGTGGCTTCTTCAGTTCAGTATTGGATTGAAAAAGCCAGTGGCTTCTTCAGTTCAGTATTGGATTGAAAAAGCCAGTGGCTTCTTCAGTTCAGTATTGGATTGAAAAAGCCAGTGGCTTCTTCAGTTCAGTATTGGATTGAAAAAGCCAGTGGCTTCTTCAGTCCAGTATTGGATTGAAAAAGCCAGTGGCTTCTTCAGTTCAATATTGGATTGAAAAAAACAGTGGCTTTTTCAATTCAATATTGGATTGAAAAAGCCAGTGGCTTCTTCAGGCCAATATTGGATTAAAAATACCACTGGCTGGCAAAACATTTCCTAAGTAAAGATTCACAAATGTTACAAAAGCGTCTCATTCTTCAACTTGTCAATTTTCAGAACCATTTACAGTAGGCCCTCATTTAGCACGGTAGTTACGTTCCTGAAAACGTCGTGTTAGCTAAAATCGTGTTAGATAATTAAAAGAACTTATGGGAAAAATAGGGTTACGTTCCTGAGAGTCCCCAAAAAGCCAAACACGTTTTTTTTAGACCAACAGATCTTACAAATATAAAAGAGAATATGTAATTGTAGTTCATTATCGTGATGTATTATGTTGTTTTTACTGCTTAAGACTACAAATGTAACAGAAATAATAGTATTTACCTTAAATTGTGGGTGCTGATGTTTGTGGATGATTGTGAAGAGAGTGGAGAGTTATGCTGTGGCCCTACTGGGCTGAGGTGGATAGTAGAGATTCTGGAACTGAAGTCGATGGTTGTACTGAGTGTCTCTAACTTTAATAAAGTCATTCAGTAAGTCAGTCAAGTCATTCAGTAAGTCAGTCAAGTCATTCAGTAAGTCAGTCAAGTCATTCAGTAAGTCAGCCCATTCAGTAAGTCAGTTAAGTCATTTAGTAAGTCAGTCAGTCAAGTCATTCAGTAAGTCAGTCAAGACATTCAGTAAGTCAGTCAAGACATTCAGTAAGTCAGTCAAGACATTCAGTAAGTCAGTCAAGACATTCAGTAAGTCAGTCAAGACATTCAGTAAGTCAGTCAAGACATTCAGTAAGTCAGTCAAGTCATTCAGTAAGTCAGTCAGTCAGTCATTCAGTAAGTCAGTCAGTCAAGTCATTCAGTAAGTCAGTCAGTCAAGTCATTCAGTAAGTCAGTCAGTCAAGTCATTCAGTAAGTCAGTCAGTCAAGTCATTCAGTAAGTCAGTCAGTCAAGTCATTCAGTAAGTCAGTCAGTCAAGTCATTCAGTAAGTCAGTCAGTCAAGTCATTCAGTAAGTCAGTCAGTCAAGTCATTCAGTAAGTCAGTCAGTCAAGTCATTCAGTAAGTCAGTCAAGTCATTCAGTAAGTCAGTCAAGTCATTCAGTAATTCAGTCAAGACATTCAGTAAGTCAGTCAAGACATTCAGTAAGTTAGTCAAGACATTCAGTAAGTCAGTCAAGACATTCATTAAGTCAGTCAAGACATTCAGTAAGTCAGTCAAGACATTCAGTAAGTCAGTCAAGACATTCAGTAAGGCAGTCAAGTCATTCAGTAAGTCATTCATTAAGTCAGTCAAGACATTCAGTAAGTCAGTCAAGACATTCAGTAAGTCAGTCAAGACATTCAGTAAGTCAGTCAAGTCATTCAGTCAGTCAGTCAGTCAAGTCATTCAGTAAGTCAGTCCAGTCAGTCAGTAAGTTAGTCACAAACTTATGTTTACATCTTTTTGTGTGTACAAAGTAACACTTCATTACAGCCACAGGTTATGTCTTGTCTAATATCTTTTTCTTCGTTAGTTCTAAGACTTAATAAATGCTTAAACATTTTCTTGCCACTTTGAGCAACACTTGTATGCCTACTGGGTGACATGATTGCTTGGCAGATACAAGATATAGTAATTTAAAGATCAAAACACAATTCACTCTTATTCTTGACAAACACAGCTGGCTTGACGCGTATGGAATACGAATGCTGGGATGGTGGGGTGTTGTTGGGGGAGGGGTAGCATGGGAAGGCGGGTGGTCTCCCCAGCTGTTCCACAACATTAGCACCGGCCGCTTGAGGGAATGGTTGTTTTTTCTTCCTGCAAACTATAAGTTTATTCAGGTATACACAGATACAGTTACAAAGATTATCATACATGCAGCATATAGAGCCTAGAAACCAAACTTGGTTCTAGTCTAGGTAGCTAGTTCCTAGGATAACACTTTGGGTTATCCTAGGTTCTCTAGGATAACACTTTGGGTTATCCTAGGTTCTCTAGGATAACACTTTGGGTTATCCTAGGTTCTCTAGGATAACACTTTGGGTTATCCTAGGTTCTCTAGGATAACACTTTGGGTTATCCTAGGTTCTCTAGGATAACACTTTGGGTTATCCTAGGTTCTCTAGGATAACACTTTGGGTTATCCTAGGTTCTCTAGGATAACACTTTGGGTTATCCTAGGTTCTCTAGGATAACACTTTGGGTTATCCTAGGTTCTCTACACATATGCTGCTATGTATGATAATCAAGGTGAAGCGATCCTTTGCTGTCTTGAAGCCTGGTGCACTTTTCTCTTGCTGACTGATATAAGTTCATGTTGGCATTTTCTTCCAGAAAACACTTGTCTCGTCAGCATTAAACACTTGTTGTGGCTCATAGCCACCCTTAGTAGGACCCCCACTGACTCAATGGTTTAACCTACTGCAGGCGACCGCGGGCTCAAAATTTTTCCCCTCCAGCGAATCGCGTAATATAAGGTTTACGTCGTGTTAGATAAAAATGTGCCGCAATTCTTCAATCGCGTAATACCCAAAACGCGCAACATAAAGTCGTGCTAAATGAGGGTCTACTGTACATCACTTCCATTGAGTTATTCAGTCTTTCGTCTCTACATTTTTTTTGTATAAAATATTGTTTTCAAAATTATTAGCTTATTTTTCACACTATTTTTTTTTACCATATTGGCTATATTCGACCAAGGTATTGCTGACCCAAAGGAGGAAACACATTAACCATTAGTCAGTTAATAGCTGTCCTGCCAGTTTTTTTCTGACTAAGTTTGGATAACCCAAAGAAGGAAACACAGTCACCATCATTCATTCAGTAGCTATTCTGCCAGAAGTGTTACCCATCTCTCACACAATGTACTCAACCCCTGTCAATTTGGATTCAGGACAAACAAGAGCACAAACGATGCTATTACGCACATGTTGGAGTTAATATATACAGCACTTGAGAAAAAAGAAGTCCCACTGGGAATCTTCATTGATCTCCGCAAAGCTTTTGATACAGTCGACCATGATTTACTGCTCACAAAATTAGCACACTATGGTATAAGGGGGCACCCACTCAACTACCTAAAATCATACCTCACCAACAGAAGCCAATACGTGTACACAAATGGAGCGAACTCTTCCACACAACCAATTACAGTCGGAGTCCCTCAAGGAAGTGTCCTGGGGCCACTCCTATTCCTCATTTACATAAATGACCTACCGAATGCATCACAACTACTCAAACCCATTTTATTTGCAGATGACACAACATATGTCTTCTCTCACCCAAATCCAGTTATACTGGCCAACACTGTTAATGCCGAATTACAGAAAATATCAACATGGATGACGACTAACAAGCTTACTCTCAATACTGACAAGACCTACTTCATACAGTTTGGAAGCAAAGCCACAAATGTTCCACTTAACATAACACTTAATGGTACACCCATCACAAGACTCACAGAGGAAAATTCCTAGGAATCCACCTTGACAGTAGCCTTAAATTCCAAACACATATACAACAAATTTCCAAGAAAATCTCGAAGACAGTAGGCATACTATCAAAGATACGCTATTATGTACCTCAATCAGCTCTCCTTGCACTATATCATTCACTTATCTACCCGTATCTCACCTATGGAATCTGTGCATGGGGATCAACAACGTTAAATCACCTTAGACCACTCATAACACAACAAAAGGCCGCAATCAGAATGATAACAAATTCCCACTCTAGACAGCATACTCCACCAATATTCAAAAGTCTCAAACTACTCACCGTAAAGAACATTCATAATTACTCTTGTGCCTACTACATATATAAAACTTTACACTCTAATATAAACCCTCTGCTCAAAACTCTCCTCACCAACTTTAATAGGACCCATGACCACAACACACGACACAGATCACTTTTTGATATACCCCGTGTTCATATCAACCTATGTAAAAATTCTATGCACATAAAGGGCCCCAGAATCTGGAATTCATTACCAGTAAATATTAAGATAATCTTGTCTGAAAATCAATTTAAGACTCAACTCAAAAACCACCTACTCACCCAAACCTAAATGATCATGCTATAAACTACTTTGAAAAATGCTCATTGTTACTTTCGTATACGATAATCTCAATTTTTAATAATATGTTACTATTATGTTACCCCCTACTCATATTATAAGTTAATGTCAAAAATGCTCAATGTTATTTTCCTTAAGATAATCTCAATTCCATATTATCATTCAAGAATCTTAACACCTGTAACAATCTAAGATCTAATATCATTATATAATAATTTAAACAGTAAAATTTCATCATATTGTAATTTTGAAAATAATTTTTAACTAGAATAAACTCAATAAATTTCTCTAATATTAAGTACATAGTTTTTAAGGACTAGAATAAGCTGCCCCTAATGCCATGGCATGTCAGTGGCTCTCCTTGCACTCAATTTACATTGTAACTTCCGATACCCATGTAATCTGCAATGAAATAATTTGTTTGTAGGGTGATGTAGAGAAAGCACATTACCAGCACTTACCAGCACTTATTCAGATCTTATACGGGAGGGCCCCGTTTGTCTGGCTCTTAGCTTCCCAACCCAGTACAGTAAGCAAAAATTGCTGGTGGTTGTAAAACCTGTTTTTTTCATTATTAAATGTGTCTAAAATGCCTGATAACATATTTACACTATGATTATATACAGTGCTCAATACAGCTAGGCTTAAAAACAAATAAAAAAAAGTAAAAAAATACACAGTACATAAAATACTTACCTTAAAATACCGCGCCAGTCGTCTGTCCCTTACGTAACTGTTGTGCTAAAATGGCAGAAAAGCGGTGAAAGCATCAAACATAACGAACAAACACCAGGAGGCAGGCAAGGTTCTGTCAGTGAAGGCTAGAATTTTGTTAGTGCTAATCCACAGCCCTTCCATTATTACTTTATTTATTTATTCTTAAACACCCCGGCCATCTCCCACCATGAGATGAGGAAACACATCCACCATCATTCATTCAGTTGCTGTCATGCCAGAAATATGTTGATATGACAATTCAGATGCGCCTTTGAACTGCAGCATCCCTAGCCATCCTTTTTTTTTAAGAATACAGGCACTGTACTGCCCACCTCCAGGACTCAAGTCTAGCTAACCATTTTTCCCTGAAACCCTTCAGTATTAGTAGGCCTCAGATTTGTTTTATTATTAACACATCGGCCGATTCCCACCAAGGCAGGGTGGCCCAAAAAAGGAAAACTTTCATCATCATTCACTCCATCACTGTCTTGCCAGAGGGGTGCTTTACACTACAGTTATAAAACTGCAACATTAACATCCCTCCTTCAGAGTGCAGACACTGTATTTCCCATCTCCAGGACTCAAGTCCGGCCTGCCGGTTTCCCTGAATCCCTTCATAAATGTTACTTTACTCACACTCCAACAGCACGTCAAGTATTAAAAACCATTTGTCTCCATTCACTCCTATCAAATACGCTCACACATGCTTGCTGGAAGTCCAAGCCCCTCACACACAAAACCTTCTTTACCCCCTCCCTCCAACCTTTTCTAGACCGACCCCTACCCCGCCTTCCCTCCACTACAGATTTATACACTCTCAAAGTCACTCTGTCTCGTTCCATTCTCTCTACATGTCCGAACCACCTCAACAACCCCTCCTCAGCTTTCTGGATAATAGTTTTGGTAATCCCGCACCTCCTCCTAATTTCCAAACTCCGAATTCTCTGCATTATATTCACACCACACATTGACCTCAGACATGACATCTCCACTGCCTCCAGCCTTCTCCTCATTGCAACATTCATCACCCATGCTTCACACCCATATAAGAGTGTTGGTATAACTATACTCTCATACATTCCCCTTTTTACTTCCATGGACAAAGTTCTTTGTCTCCACAGACTCCGAAGTGCTCCACTCACCCTTTTCCCCTCATCAATTCTATGATTCACCTCATCCTTCATAGACCCATCCGCCGACATGTCCACTCCCAAATATCTGAATACATTCACCTCCTCCATACTCTCTCCCTCCAATCTGATATCCAATCTTTCGTCACCTAATCTTTTTGTTATCCTCATCACCTTACTCTTTCCTATATTCACTTTCAATTTTCTTCTTTTACACACCCTACCAAATTCATCCACCAACCTCTGCAACTTCTCTTCAGAATCTCCCAAAAGCACAGTGTCATCAGCAAAAAGCAACTGTGACAACTCCCACTTTGTATTTGATTTAAATAAAAATTGCAAATGAGGGGTGGAGATATGTTGCAGTTTTTGAACTGTAGTGTTGGCACACCTCTGGCAAGACAGTGATGGAATGAGCAATGATGAAAGTGTTTCTTCTTTTTCGGGTCACCCTACCTCTGTGGGAAATAGCCGATGTGTTAAAAAAAAAAAAAAAGGTCAGCATGTGCAATACAGTCCACCATCTCTATTCAATATTTCTTATTCACTAAAGTAAAATATACTTTTCAAAGTTCCTAATAATATTTGCCTGACCAAGTCTTCTCTTATCACAGGTTATTACAAACTTGTACTATAAAATAGCAGCCCACGTCTACAACCTGCTTACACCTCAGTACATCCGCACTCGACGTCTGGGCAAGCCTGTCACCCACCATGACAAGCAGCTCTGTCAGGGATGCTGCCAAGGAGTGTGCAAGATTGAATGCAACAAAGAGATGGATAGCATAGATTGAATACCTGTCTTACCAATATCCACTGCAACATCTTCAGGAGTGACATAAAACAACCACTGGAGTATGGATGAATATTCTACAACCTATTTCAAAATTTATCAGTACTAAGAAGTGGTTGACATGACAGGGAACCAGAACAGTAGTGTAAAAATGCTAATATAGTAAGTCCTTGACTTACAAACACATTGGGGACCTTCTGTATTGTGTATAATAATGATTTACACAATAATGATATAATAATGATAATATACACAGTACAGAATATTCTCAATGTTTTTTGTAAGTTGAGGTCTTACTGTATATATAATTTTATGAGAGTAATTAGAATGAGACATTAGTATTATCAGCTTTAAAATATTGTATTGCTGAGAAGTGACCTAAATAAGGGGAACCATTACAATAATGATCAATACACTCCTATTTTTCTGAAGAAAAAGCTAGGTCTTCTCTTTCTTTCAACACGTCGGCCGTTTCCCACCGAGGCAGGGTGGCCCAAAAGGAAAAACGAAAGTTTCTCCTTTTACATTTAGTAATATATACAGAAGGGGTTACTAGCCCCTTGCTCCCGGCATTTTAGTCGCCTCTAACGACACGCATGGCTTACGGAGGAAGAATTCTGTTCCACTTCCCCATGGAGAAAAAAGCTAGGTATAGTAGTTTAATTTCTGTTGTTTGTACTCTGAAAGAGAAGGTGCTATAAATTAATCATAGCCCAAATTATCAAAAAATGATTAACTTATAGTACAGTGGACCCCGGTTAACGGCCATAATTTGTTCCAGAATGCTGTTCAAGTGCTGTTACCGAACGAATTTATTAACTTAAGGAATAATGTAAATTAGAGTAGTCTTTTTGGACCCCCAAACATACACTTACAAAAGCACTTAAAAAAATACTCTTACATAAATGTTTAGTGTTTGGAGCCGGCCGTTAACCGGGGCTCCACTGTATATATGGTACTGGTTTATATAGGAAACCAAACTCACCCTTTATGTAAGTTTATTTTTGAAAAGCTCCAACTAGAGTATTTGGTAAAGCACTATTATTTTACAACATCTTAAGGGATAAATTGAATTGGAGAAAATATGCATTGAAAACAAGCTTTATTGAATGAAAATACTGTAATTAACCAGTCCATTTAAGTTTATTGTAAATGTTTTATTATTATGGAAAACAAGTAACAAACCTGTCTTGGGTGACACAGCCATGTTTTGAGCAGACTCCAATACAGAGTATTTGTAAAGTCACTTTAATATATTTTATTCTCAGTACAACAAAAATTAAGGTGCAACATATTGAATATGGAAGAAAAATATGCATTGCAAAACAAGCTTTTATTGATATGAAGCTTCACTGTAGAGTTTTAACCAGTTCCAATTAAAGCTTTTATTCTGTACCACATTTTCACTATTGTGACATTGTCGGTAATATGCCACAGTGGTAGAGCTGAAGCTTCACTGTTATTATATATTTGTAATACTGTACAAGAGTTTCAGTGATTACACGAACCTAACCCTATTAAGTATAAAATATTTCCTCTTTCATTTGACTGTTGAAAGTCAGAATGTCGACCATAAGAAAAGTATTACTTTAGTACAAATATATATGATTTCTGCTAAAATAATTTACCTGTAAAATGGATGTACATGTTGATACTTAACCTTTTCACTGTCTATGTAGATCTATGTTATTGAGGCTGGGGTCCCTCACGTAGATCTGCATAAAGGACCCTGGTGTTAATGACAGGCCTACGTGAGGGACCCTGGTGATAATGACAGGCCTATGTGAGGGACCCTGGTGTTAATGACAGGCCTACGTGAGGGACCCTGGTGTTAATGACAAGCCTGCATGAGGGACCCTGGTGTTAATGACAGGCCTACATGAGGGACCCTGGTATTAATGACAGGCCTGCATGAGGGATGGTGAAATGATTATATGTGAAAGTGACAAATTTTGGCAAGAAAAGTGATTAAATCCTCATGGATTTTTTATATATTTTAATTTTTTTCAAGTAGGAAATAGATCAGTTTGTCCTCTTAATAAATTACAAAATACTATCCTGTATTTATTGTAGATACTCAGTGCTTGTAAATATTAAAGAACAGTAAAAATCACAATATCGTGACTGAACTGTACACAAATAACCCACACGTAGAGAGAAACTTACTATTTTTCGGTCCCATTTGGACCATTTACAAAGTCTCACACTATGAGTGTGACTTTGTAAACAGTCCAGGTAGGACCGAAACATCGTCATAAGCTTCTCTCTCCTATGTGTGAGTTATTTGTGTATTGTAAACATTACTTATTTTTTAACGTTGCATGTTAATCTCGCTCATGAACACCAAGAAAAAATATATATACACTAGAGTATGCAAACCAATCGCAAACAGGCGATCTTAATGCAGAACAAGCCACATGGGGATGGAAATCTTTAGCTCAAGATCTTTTGCACTCTCCATGTGTCATCAGGAGCAATGCAATATTGCTAGCCATGTAACATTGCATTGCTCCTGATGATGCATGGTGTGTGTGAAAGATCTTGAGCTAAAGATTTCCATCCCCATGTGGCTTATTCTGCATATACTAGAGTATATTTTCATTCATCTTTCAATACCCCAAAAAATTATAGATGTTTGTGTGTTAATGGGGATGGTATATTTGTCCTTTTCTCACATGTATCTACTTTGTCATCCAGTAAGAAAGTACAAACTGTAACCATGTTAAATTTTTAGTTATGAAAAGGATGGGTGTTTGTAGTTGTTGATAATAGTTGCTCTGGTGAAAGGATATTGTTTTCTTAAACTTTGATTTGTATTTCTATTATAAAAGCTTCAAACCTCTGTAACTAGTGTGTGTGTGTTTGTGCATGTGCGTTTGTGTGCAAGAGAGAGTGAATCCAAGACCTGTATGGTACAAATTGTTCTGAGCACAATTTTGTCCTGCACCGTTACTGAAGTTTCAGTGTACAAATTTACTGTCCCATTTGGTACATTATTCTGCATCATTGTGTACACATCTACTGCCCTGCTTGGTACAGAATACTAACTCAAACATTACTGTTCTGCACCATAATAGAAAAACTATACATCTTATGGTACAAGGTAATGGTAGCGTTGTTCAGCATTAATGGGCACGTAAGTTCCCCTGACTTTTAATAACATGTGAAGTCTAGGATCTTTCCTTAATTCATGGTGTGGCTTAACAAATATTTGAGGCCAGTTGTGTTGCACAGGTCTAACTGTGCTCAGACCTGTGTAATACAGGTCTGGCCTGTGCAATATAGCTCTGACCTGTGCATCACAATTGTCCTCAGATTTGTTAAGTCACACCATGAATTAAGATTCTAGACTTCACCTTACGAAACAGACAAAGCAAATGCAATAGTAATTATGGACAAGGTAGATTATAGAGGAAAATGAACATGTTATTAGAAGTCAGGGAAACTTACATGCCAATTAATTTACTATCCTGTATTATCATTAATGTGTAAAAAATGTTGTGTCAAAACTTTGCATGTGTAGAAATTTATCTCCAACAACAGCGCAATATCTTTGCTGATGGAAAGAGAGAGGGATCACGACCTCCTTAACCCTTAAACCTGTCCAAACGTAGATCTACGTTCACATGTGTAGCGCTCCGACCTTTATTTTCTACATTTGAAAGCATGTAAAAAAAAAAAACATAGATCTACGTTCAGAGCGCTACGCACGTGAACATAGATCTACGTTTGGACAGTTTAAGGGTTAATCCACAACTGCACTGCCATTTTGGGAACGTAGAGAGGGGGCTTAGCCCCCTTGTTGCAGATAAATTTATCCACATTACAAGAATATACACTATTATTATGAAGAGTAGGAATATATGTTATTATGAAGAGTAGGAATATACTTTATTATGGAAGGTGCAGTTTTTTTTTTTTTTTTTACTTTTGTACATTTGAAGGAAATTTTTTTTAAAATATTAATAAGCAATATTATTTTAACGATAGGAAAGACTAAGTCTATAGGGGTTACACAGCTGGGGCATGGAAGATAATCAGGGTTGATCCCAGGAAGGGGAGAGTAGCTCCGATTCTGTGGATCAAGAGACCTTTACTAGCACTATGGATAAGGAGTATATTTAGAAAAGTCTTCGGTTGGTTATAAGAATTTTATTTGCATGAATATTTTGATGCTTTTGTATTTCATCATGAATGTAATACTTTGTGCAATATACTGGATGTAGCTTTATAGGACTACATTAATGTTGTACCTGCAAGGAAACGGTTTTATCAAAAGGCTTTAATTATTAAAATAATGTTTCCTTTTTATGTAAATAATGTGGAACAGTTGATTAATCTTATTTAGGATTATTGTGTTTGTAAATAAAGCTTGAAGTTAAGTAGTGGGTTTTGAATTGTACCAGATCTATCATCTCTTTTATATTTTCTTTATATTTGCGTATGTTACATAATTTAAACTTAGCATAGTAAAATATATAATAATGTACATTCATTATTACATATCAACTATTTTAGCATTAATAATAATCAAAGAAACAATGTGATGCTTTCGGCTCCAGGGCTGGAGGCCCTCCAGCTGGCCGAGGCTCCTGGGCTGGAGGCCCTCCAGCTGGCCGAGCCCCCTGGGCTGGAGGCCCTCCACCTGGCTGAGGCTCCTGGGCTGGAGGCCCTCCACCTGGCTGAGGCTCCTGGGCTGGAGGCCCTCCACCTGGCTGAGGCTCCTGGGCTGGAGGCCCTCCACCTGGCTGAGGCTCCTGGGCTGGAGGCCCTCCACCTGGCTGAGGCTCCTGGGCTGGAGGCCCTCCACCTGGCCGAGGCTTCTGGGCTGGAGGCCCTCCAGCTTACCGAGGCCCTCCACCTGGCCGAGGCTCCTGGGCTGGAGGCCCTCCAGCTTACCGAGGCCCTCCACCTGGCCGAGGCTCCTGGGCTGGAGGCCCTCCAGCTTACCGAGCCCCCTGGGCTGGAGGCCCTCCAGCTGGCTGAGGCTCCTGGGCTGGAGGCCCTCCAGCTGGCCAAGGCTCCTGGGCTGGAGGCCCTCCAGCTTGCCAAGCCCCCTGGGCTGGAGACCCTCCAGCTGGCTGAGGCTCCTGGGCTGGAGGCCCTCCAGCTGGCTGAGGCTCCTGGGCTGGAGGCCCTCCAGCTGGCTGAGGCTCCTGGGCTGGAGGCCCTCCAGCTGGCAGAAGCCCCTGGGCTGCAGCCCCTGAAGCCCATGCCTTAATCCTGCCCTGCTTCCCCCTTCCTTGGATCAAACCTAATTACCTCCAATTTCACAAGTGCTGCATTATTATTATTTTACAGTTAGAGAAGCATTTAACCTATACGAGTAATAAAGCATCTGGAGAATAGGTCATCAAGTTTGATCTGAGGAAGGGGAGGATAGCTTTACTTCCTTCTATCACCAACTTTAAGACACTTTCCCTTCAACCTGACACTTATGAGTTTAGCACTTAGTCCTGATCGTAATAATAATAATTTCCCTTGAACTGAGTCCATATATATAAAAACAATCTCAAGAAAGTGGACAGAAAAGTGGAATGGTGGCAAAAGCTCTCGCTTCACACCACGAGCTCCCGGGTTCGATTCCCGGCAAAGGGGTGGAAGCATCAGACGTGTTCCCTTACACCGATTGTCTATGTTCACACATTAGTAAAATGAGTACCTGGGTGTTAGTGGACTGGTGTGGGTCACATCCTGGGACAAAACTGACCTAATTTGTGGGAAATGCTCAGCATAACAAGGGGCTTTCTGTATAGTGGCATGTCATTGATGTCAGCTATATACCTTGTACATGTTCTTGTAGTAAATAAAGATACATAATAATACATCATTATAATAAAGAAAATCCAGCAAATTCAATAACCAGGATTAAACCATATTTCTCAAACTGGAAATCATTTAAAAATCTACAATTATAATGGATAATGATACGATATTTTTAATAACATTGTTATATTAAATCATTTATAATTGACATACTCATCATCACTCTATATACAACCACAGTGGCCACTTTACCGCCATCATTCTGCTGGCTCGAAGGTGTAGTGAACTGCGCCGTCTCCTGGGTACTGCTTGGGAAGCTGGAAATAATATTGTCTCGTTAACATTCATTTTTACTGTATCCTATTACCACTATCAAAAATACCATAATGACTTTGTAAATGGTCCAACTCTGATCGAAACATTGTCGTAAGCTTCCCTCTCCAGGTACAGGTTATTTGTGTATTGTTCCAGTTACGGTATTGTGCCTTTTTGTTATTTAACTTTTTACTTTACATCAATAACCCGTATGTAGGAGAAAGAAGTTTATGATAATGTTCCAGTCTGACAGGAGTATACCTGGAGAGGGTTTCAGGGGTCAAGGTAAGATTTATGAAGGGATTCAGGGAAACCAGTTACCTAGACTTGAGTCCTGGAGGTACAGTGCCTGCACCCTAAAGGAAGGGTTAGAGATATTTGCTGTTTAGAGAAACATCTAAACTGTCATATCTGTGCACCTCCGGCAAGGCAGTGATAGTGTGAATGATGGTTAAAGTGTTTCTTTTTTGGATCACCCTGCCTTGGTGGGACATCACCAGTGTGCTAAAAAAAATGTATGTTAATGGTGGTGGAATCATGGGCTCTACAGCCAGGTCTCACACAAGGCCTACTTGGAAAAGAAATATTAAAGAGCTCGGAACTATTACAAAACATACACTTGTATAGTGAATGTAGGTAGAGGTTTGTAGACCTACCAGTCATCTCAAGTTCATGAAACAAAAAAAACAGCAATCCTGCCAGAGTACAAAACATTTTGCAGGCTCCTATTTAACATAAGAAGAGGGTAGTATATCTGTCAACTTTACATGTATTTTTTTACCACAGATGCCTTTAATCAAGTTACCTAACACACAAGTGTAGTAAAACATTATTCACTGAGGCCTGGTCACAGACCGGGCCTCAGGGGGCATTGACCCCCGAAACCCTCTCCAGGTATACTGTAAAATACATAGAGACAATAAAATAAAAAACAAGATAGGCTGACCAAGGGGGCATAAAAATATGGGGTGGATAGAAAGTAGCATACGTATGTTTTTTCAATGCACGGCCATATCCTACCAAGGCAGCTGACCTAAAAAAGAAAAACAAAAGTTTTTCCTTTTACATTTAGTAATTTATACAGGAAAAGGGTTATTAGTAGTATATATATATATATGTATATAGGGAAGTGGAACAGAATTCTTCCTCCATAAGATGCGTGTCGTAAGAGGTGACTAAAATGCCGGGAGCAGTACAGTGGACCCCCGAGTTTCGTAAACCCCGGAAATCGTACAATTATGTAAGTATAATATTGTAAGTGCTTGTGGAAGTGTATTTTTGGAGGTCTGAAATAGACTAACCTACGTGACATTTTTCCTTAACCCTTTGGGGGTCGACAGGCCTTCTCAGGAAAGTGTTCCTGGGGTCGAAAATTTTTTGGAAAAAAAAATACTTTTTCTTATGAAATGATAGAGAATCTTTTTCCGATCATAACGCCACCAAAATTATGAAATTTGATCGAAAACTAACGAAATTATGCTTTCACGAAGTTATCGGTATCTATGACACTGATGCATTGGCGATTTCACCCACTTCGAGCCCTATTTTCTACAAATTCCAATGTTTCAGTCTCCTAAAATTATAGCTATTTCATTAGAACTCCATTTCTTCTATCGAATGAGTAGAAGAAACTGCCTATTTACCAATTTCATCTACCCAAAATAGTGGTCAGAAAATGGCAATTTTCCAATTTCACACAAATTTCAAATGATGCCAATTTCAAAATAGGGTCCAGAGTAAACAAGGCAGACATTCCTGGCACTAAAATAACATGTTCTCTGTTCATTAGCCACGTCTCCAGGCCCCTGTTCCATTACTTTTGCTTTCCATTTTGAATTTTTATTATCAGAAAAATAGATTTACTGTTAGGTATACAACTGCATCATTGTAAAAATGGTATAAATAATATCAGAGCACTTGTGCATGAATATAAGACTCGCCAGTTGATGTGTATTGGACGCATGGTGTGATTTGTTTACTCTTGAACATCGTCAAAAATCGAACATTTTCGCTAATTTGAGCTCAATTTCAAGGTACTTGTCATTGTCAAACCAATCAAAATCATCTCTATTTCTGTAATATATCTTCTATTCTATCAAATGAGACCAAGAAAACGAGAATACATCAATAAATACCATATGAAAATCGACTGCAAAGTCGCTGTTTTAATAAAAAAAAACTCAGTTTTTTTTCTCTCATTATGCAGTGTGTACTGCAGGATTTTTTTTATACTGCGTACACTGACCACACAGACCCATTCTTTCATATGTATGCCTACCAGACGTTTTCTGCTTAAATTGAGGCCGCAAGAATTTGGGCGTACTAGTACGGCACCAACCCCTGCTCGTAAAACGTAATAGTACGGCACCGACCCCGAAAGGGTTAAGGGAGTAAATTCGGTAATGGTGCTTGAGCAGACTTCAGGAGTGAAGTTTTTACAAAACTCGGGGGTTCACTGTATATATTACTAAATGTAAAAGGAGAAACTTTTGTTTTTCCTTTTGGGCCACCCTGCCTCAGTGGGCCACCCCGCTTCGGTGGGAAACGGCCGACGTGTTGAATGAAAGAAATATATGTCCCTGAAATTATTAAAATCCAAATACTTTCTTTTATGCAGTAAACAGGTAATATAATTTACAAAAAATAATCACACTACTTTGAAGACTGTCATATGCAGCATTCTCCACCTGACCCACCATTCTCCACCTGACTAAATCCTATAAATACTCATGTTTCTGTTATTCAGGTAGATCTGTTTGTGACTCGATAAAGCCCACTGCGTGGGCGAAACGTTGTCAATAAAGGATCACATTATCACATCACATCACATTATAACCAGAATTTTTGAAGGGGTGGAGTAGTAAGCCACTGGAAAGTCTCAGTCAGATGACCAAAAGCTCCAGCTGTGGGTCATCATATGAATAAGACCCGTGTCAGGAAGCACTTTTCCTGTTTCCTGACAAACCTTACTTAACATAACCTAACACTTGTCCTGTTTCCTGACAAACCTTATTTAACATAACCTAACACTTGTCCTGTTTCCTGACAAACCTTACTTAACCTAACCTAACACTTGTCCTGTTTCCTAACAAACCTTACTTAACATAACCTAACACTTGTCCTGTTTCCTGACAAACCTTACTTAACATAACCTAACACTTGTCCTGTTTCCTGACAAACCTTACTTAACATAACCTAACACTTGTCCTGTTTCCTGACAAACCTTACTTAACATAACCTAACACTTGTCCTGTTTCCTGACAAGCCTTACCAACTAACATATAATATATTGTTAGGCACTAAATAAAGCCACTAGCATATGGCACATTTGGAGGATGTGAAGATGGTTTTGGGTGGTAGGAGCTTGACCATCTAGCAGGCGTGTGTAAACATGTTATAATGAGTGGAGACGTGTAGTGTTCATGATCTGACATGTTATTGGAAGGGCATTCAAACTGTTTGGTAAGATATTTTTCAGGAAATAGGCCAAGTGTTAGGTAAGATTTGTCAAGAAACAGGACAAGTGTTTCCTGACGTGGGTCTTAGTCATATGGTGACCCACAGCTGGAGCTTTTGATCATCTGACAGAGGCCTTTCCGGTCTACCACATTTAAAATTACAGTGGACCCCCAAGTTTCGGTCACCTCAGAAATCGAACAATTATGTAAGTTTAATATTGTAAGTGCTTTTGTATGTGTATTTTTGGGGGTCTGAAAGGACTAATCTAATTTACATTTTTCCTTAAGGGAACAAATTCATTCAGTAATGGCACTTGAACAGCATTCTGGAATGAATTATGACCGAAACTCGGGGGTCCACTGTATTTTATTTATACGTATTTTTATTAACACATCAGCCATTTCCCACCGAGGCAGGGTGACCCAAAAAAGAAACACTTTCATCATCATTCACTCCATCACTGTTTTGCCAGAAGTGCACCTACACTACAGTTGAAAAACTGCAACATATTCCCACCTCTCCTTCAGAGTGCAGGCACTGTACTCCCCATCTCTAGGACTCAAGTCCAACTAACCTGTTTTCCCAAATCCCTTCATAAAACCACATTAAAAATTAAGGCTATAATTTTAACCATATTGACTTACATATCCCCATTCGAACTGTGATGTTCAAACACCCTTGGAAAGAAAGCTAGGGAATGAATGATGGTGAATGTGTTTCTTTCTTGGAGGGTCACCCCTACCTTGCTGAGAAACTTTTACAAGCAAAAAGAACAGTAGTAACATAAGGGTAAGTTAGAATGAGTTTGTGCCATTATAAAGTTGTATTAAACCCAGACTACGCATTCAAAACTTTAATTCAGCAAAACTTCAAAAATACAGCAGGTATTGCATGCAGCCAGCAGTAACAGCCTGATTGACCAGGCTCTGATCCACCATGAGGCTTGGTCACAGACCGGGCCGTGGGTGCGTTGACCCCCGGAACTCTCTCCAGGTAAACAGTGGAACCTGGGTTTTCGAATGCCCTAGTTCATATGTAAAACTATAGTTATCCTCTATAAAATGTATTTTTGTTAATATTTTTGGGTGTCTGGAACGGATTAATTGGATTTACATTATTTCTTATGGGAAATATTTCAAGCAAAATACATTTTATAGAGAATAAATATACAGTGGACCCCCGGTGTTCGTGATTTTTTCATTCCAGAATGCTGTTCAAGTGCCATTACCAAACGAATTTATTCCCATAAGAAATAATGTAAATTAGACTAGTCCTTTTAGACCCCCAAAAATACACTTACAAAAGCACTTACAAAAATACACTTACATAATTGTTCGAGTTTGGAGCATCACGAACACCGGGGGTCCACTGTAGTTTTACATACAAACTAGGGCATACGAAAACCCAGGTTCTACTGTATATTTCAAGAAAAATATTCAAGTTATTATACAGTACTTTGACATATAATATACCACATCAGAAAAATACACAGATACAGTATATTGAAAAACTAATGTATTTTACAACTAAAATACACTGATACAGTACTTTAAAATGCATAATGAAGAAAATACATATAGGAATACTTTAGAATATACTACAGCATCTTTTTTCTGTGTTACACGTTTTTGTTGGTTTTCAATCGAGCCATTGTTTATTATGTTTGGTGATTTTACTGCTACGCTGCCATTATCGCCATTTTCATACAACAGCTGTGTGAGGGAAGGACGACTGGTGCCATATTTAGAAATACATAAACAAGGCCCTCCTGAACATAATAAAAATAATAAAATAGAAAGAGCTGTATAAACAAGGGAGGGCCTTCTTTATGTGGCTCTAAATATGACGTTGGTCGTCCTTCCTTTACGCAACTCTTGTACGAAAATGGCAATAACAGCACCCCAGTGGTAGAAGCACTAAACATAATGAACAACGGCTCAACTGAAAGCCAACAAAAACACGAAACACCGAAAAATCCGCTCTGTATACACAGGGCCCTATATACGTGGGGCCCTGTATACTTGGGGCCGTCTACACAGGACCCCGTCTACACGGGACCCCGTCTACACGGGCTACACGGGGCCCCATCTACATGGGACCCCGTCTACACGGGACCCCGTCTACACGGGACCCTGTCTACATGGGATCCTGTCTACACGGGACCCTGTCTACACGGGACCCTGTCTACACGGGACCCTGTCTACACAAGACCCTGTCTACACGGGGCCCTGTACTGAGAAAATACTCACCAAAGGCCAGTGCATCTTTTTATCATTCAAATAGTAGTAGACACCGAGAGACACAGCCATTACCCCAAAGAAAGATAGAGCATACTGCTGCATGGAGAAACGCAACTTCTGACTGATGTTGACACGATCCAAGCCATACATGTCAAAATCTACGTGTACCTGCAAATGAAATGGGAGAGTTTTACGATTTGAATTATTATTACACTCATGGAATATGGAAAAAATTAATGTGATTTTTATGATTTTTTTTTTTAACACATCGGCCATTTCCCAGTGAGATAAGGCGACCCAAAAAAGAAGAAACGCTTTCATCACCACTGTTTTGCCTCAAAAACTGCAACATATCTGCAACCCCATGGACCAAGCTGCAATAGTTGACCCCCAAAACACCCCTCAAGTGTACTCCAGGTACACACCACCTTCAGTGCAGGCACTGTACTTCCCACCTCCAGGACTCAAGTCTAGCTAACTGGTTTCCCTGAATCCCTTCATAAATGTTACCTTGCTCACACTCCAACAGCACGTTAATTCATAAAACACTTGTCTCCACTCACTCCTGGACAAATGCAGCAAGGTCTCGATTAGAGATACGTAGTTTGAACAGTGTGAAATTAACTCTAGTTTTTCTCCCCAAAAGCTCTTCAAATCATGAGCAAAAATTACATATACAATTTCTTTTCTGCAGTGTATACAAAATGTAGTTTATATGTAATTAAATATTGATAAGCACAAAAGAAAGCCACTAACATGCAAAAAATGCGAATTCAAATACTGCAGTTACTTCATGAGATTCATTATTCACACTAATTGAGACCTTAGCTGTACATATATGAGGGGTAACTCAACTGAGGATGCCTACTGTGTAGGCATCCTCAGTTGAGTTATCTTTCAGAACAAAGATACCTAGCTGTTGCACACGTGTCTTATCAACCTGTCAGTTGATAAGACACATAACATGTTAACACTATCATATATTTAGTGAGCAATAAAACTGTGCCTTAAAAAATGCATGTACAGTAAACACATTACTTAATATATTTTCATCCTTAGCTTCTAGTGAGTGGTGAATATGTATACAGTGGACCCTCGGTTTTCGTTGAAAATTCATTCCAGAATGCTGGAATGTAGGGCGAAATGACAGTAGTTTGTTGGACTACGTATTGGGAGATAAAAGACTGTTGAGTAGACTTCAGGATGTACATGTTTATAGAGGGGCCACAGATATATCAGATCACTTTTTAGTTATAGCTACAGTGGGAGTAAAAGGTAGATGGGATACAAGGAAAATAGAAGCAGTAAGTAAGAGAGACGTGAAAGTTTATAAACTAAAAGAGGAGGCAGTCAGGGAAAGATATAAACAACTACTGGAGGATAGATGGGCTAGTGAGAGTGTAGGCAATGGGGTCAAGGATGTATGGGGTAGATTTAAAAATGTAGTGTTAGAGTGTTCCGCAGAAGGTTGTGGTTACAGGAAAGTGAGTGCGGGAGGGAAGAAGAGCGACTGGTGGAATGATGATGTAAAGGGAGAAAAAGTTAGCATATGAGAGGTTTTTACAAAGTAGAAGTGATGCAAGGAGGGAAGAGTATATGGAGAGAAATAGAGAGGTTAAGAGAGTGCTGAAGCAATGTAAAAAGAGAGCAAATGAGAGAGTGGGTGAGATGTTATCAACAAATTTTGTTGAAAATAAGAAAATGTTTTGGAGTGAGATTAATAAGTTGAGGAAGCCTAGGGAACAAATGGATTTGACAGTTAAAAAGAGGAGAGGAGAGTTATTAAATGGAGAGTTAGAGGTATCGGGAAGATGGAGGGAATATTTTGAGGAGTTGTTAAATGTTGATGAAGACAGGGAAGCTGTGATTTCGTGTATAGGGCAACAAGGAATAACATCTTGTAGGAGTGTGGAAGAGCCAGTTGTGAGTGTGGGGAAAGTTCATGAGGCAGTGGGTAGAATGCAAGGGGGTAAGGCAGCTGGGATTGATGGGATAAAGATAGAAATGTTAAAAGCAGGTGGAGGATATAGTTTTGGAGTGGTTGGTGCTATTTTTAATAAATGTATGGAAGAGGGTAAGGTACCTAGGGATTGGCAGAGAGCATGTATTGTTCCTTTGTATAAAGGCAAAGGGGACAAAAGAGAGTGCAAAAATTATAGGGGAAGAAGTCTGTTGAGTGTATCTGGTAAAGTGTATGGTAGAGTTATTATTGAAAGAATTAAGAGTAAGACAGAAAGAAGGATAGCAGATGAACAAGGGGGCTTTAGGAAAGGTAGGGGATGTGTAGACCAAGTGTTTACAGTGAAACATATAGGTGAACAGTATTTGGATAAAGGTAAAGAGGTTTTTGTGGCATTTATGGATTTGGAAAAGACATATGATAGGGTGGATAGGGGGGCAATGTGGCAGATGTTGCAGGTGTATGGAATAGGAGGTAGGTTACTGAAAGCAGTGAAGAGTTTTTATGAGGATAGTGAGGCTCAGGTTAGTGTGTGTAGGAGGGAGGGGAACTATTTCCCAGTAAAAGTGGGCCTTAGACAAGGATGTGTGATGTCACCGTGGTTGTTCAATATATTTATAGGTGTGGGGTTAAAAGATAAAGAATCAAATACAAAGTGGGAGTTGTCACGGTTGCTTTTTGCTGATGACACTGTGCTTTTGGGAGATTCTGAAGAGAAGTTGCAGAGGTTGGTGGATGAATTTGGTAGGGTGTGTAAAAGAAGAAAATTGAAAGTGAATATAGGAAAGAGTAAGGTGATGAGGATAACAAAAAGATTAAGTGATGAAAGATTGGATATCAGATTGGAGGGAGAGAGTATGGAGGAGGTGAATGTATTCAGATATTTGGGAGTGGACATGTCAGCAGATGGGTCTATGAAGGATGATGTGAATCATATAATTGATGAGGGGAAAAGGGTAAGTGGAGCACTTCGGAGTCTGTGGAGACAAAGAACTTTGTCCATGGAAGTAAAGAGGGGAATGTATGAGAGTATAGTTATACCAACACTCTTATATGGGTGTGAAGCATGGGTGATGAATGTTGCAATGAGGAGAAGGCTGGAAGCAGTGGAGATGTCATGTCTGAGGTCAATATGTGGTGTGAATATAATGCAGAGAATTCAGAGTTTGGAAATTAGGAGGAGGTGCGGGATTACCAAAACTATTATCCAGAGAGCTGAGGAGGGGTTGTTGAGGTTGTTCGGACATGTAGAGAGAATGGAACGAGACAGAATGACTTCGAGTGTATAAATCTGTAGTGGAGGGAAGGCGGGGTAGGGGTTGGCCTAGGAAAGGTTGGAGGGAGGGGGTAAAGGAGGTTTTGTGTGCGAGGGGCTTGGTCTTCCAGCAAGCATGTGTGAGCATATTTGATAGGAGTGAATGGAGACAAATGGTTTTTAATACTTGACGTGCTGTTGGAGTGTGAGCAAAGTAACATTTATGAAGGGATTTAGGGAAACCGGCAGGCCGGACTTGAGTCCTGGAGATGGGAAGTACAGTGTCTGCACTCTGAAGGAGGGGTGTTAATGTTGCAGTTTTATAACTGTAGTGTAAAGCACCCTTCTGGCAAGACAGTGATGGAGTGAATGATGATGAAAGTTTTTCTTTTTCGGGCCACCCAGCCTTGGTGGGAATCGGCCGATGTGTTAATAAAAAAATAAAAAAATGCTGTTTGAGTGCCGTTACCATAAGGACAAATGTAAATTAGATTAGTCGTTTCAGAATCCCAAAAATACACTTACGAAAGCTCTTACAAAAATACATTTACATAATTGTTCGAGATTGGAGGTGAACGAAAACCGAGGGTCCACTGTATTTATTGTTAGAGGTCTGAATAAACAAATTATTATTATTATTATTATTATTATTATAATCAAAAGAAGAACTAAACCACAAGGGTTATACAGTGCAGCGGGGCAGGACAGGATGCAGGGAGAATGGATTGTAAGCGGGAGATGGATGATTAGTAGGGTATGGAGAGCAGCAGGACAGTGGATAGTGCAGGGATAGAGGGTAGCAAGAGATCGAGGTAGAAGGGACTGAGGGAGGTGCTAGAGGTATAATTTTTAGAGTTTGTGCAGTAAGTCAGTTGTTGTCAAAAAGTCAACGAGAGAGTCAGGATTAAAGGAGGGTCCATCAGCAAGAAGGGAAGACGCCGTTGGAGGTAAATTCTGCGTGCTCGTTGATAAAGTGGACAGTCCAACAGAATATGTCGAACAGACACTGGAACCTGACAATGCTCACAGAGAGGGGCAGGTAGCCTCTCCATGAGATACCCGTGCATAAGACGAGTGTGGCCAATGTCAAGACGGGAGAGTGTAGTCTCCCAACCTCGACATTGGTGACAAGTAGAAGGCCAGAAACCTATACTCGGTTTAATAGAATGAAGTTTGTTATTCAGCAGGTCAGACCAGCATTGTTGCCAACGGGTGCGAAGGTGGGTAGCAATGACCGCAAAATAGTCCGTAAAAGGAACACCTCTATATGAAACTAGAAGGTCATGTACTGCTGACCGCGCAGCAGTGTCTGCCTGTTCATTGCCCTGTACATCAACATGACCAGGGACCCAACAAAAAACAATATCTTTGTGCTTGCTAGAGATACGGCGTAACCAAAGTCGGATACAAAGAACTAGGGGGTGAGGTGTATCAATTTTACGGATAGCCTGTAAAGCACTAAGGGAGTCTGAAACGACCACAAATAGTGATACAGGCATAGATGCAATACAGATAAGTGCCACAAGAATGGCATACAATTCAGCCGAAAATATGCTAGCCAAGGGTAATAGATGCCCTCGTATGATGCTGTCAGGAAACACTGCTGCGAATCCGACGCCGTCAGACGACTTTGAACCATCGGTGAACACTGCGATGGCATGGGAATGAGAACGGAAGTGGTCTAGAAAAAAAAAGCGAAAAACCGCCGTAGGTAGGCGGGCTTTCGCGCAAGGTAGAGGAATAGAACAGACATGGACAGCAGGAACTTCCCAAAGGGGAAGGGGAAAGGGAGATGTCACATGAACATATAGAGGTGGTAGCTGAAGGGAAGACAGGAGTGAATGTAGACGAAGAGAAAAGGGACGAAGTAAGCAGGAGCGACGAACAAATAAAGAGCGTCTACTAACATCTGTAACAATCCTATACATAGAAGGATTGCGGAGGTCATGAGAGCGAACATAATAGCGAATGCAATGTGCATCACGACGATCGGATAAGGATGGAATGTTCGCTTCTACATAGAGGCTCTCAACCGGGGAAGAACGAAATGCACCAAGGCATAAGCGTAATCCCTGGTGATGGATGGGATTAAGGATGGAAAGAGTAGCAGGGGAGGCCGTCGAATATATCTGGTCACCATAATCGAGTTTTGATAAAATTAGGGCTGAATGTAGACGAAGGAAAGTTCTACGATCAGCCCCCCACGAAAGATGTGCGAGGGTTTTTAGGAGGTTCAGCCGGCTATGACAAGTTGCCTTCAGAGAGGTAATGTGAGGTTTCCAGGACAATCGAATGTCAAACAGGAGGACGAGAAACCTGACTGTATCACGTTCTGTGATACATGAGCCGTATAGGTACAACGGATGATCAGAGACAACTGAACGTCTAGCAAACATAATTTGATGAGTTTTGCTACTAGAAAATTTAAACCCGTGAAAAGGTGGCCCAATCGGAAACTCGGTTGACAGCATGCTGGAGGGAAACTGCAATGAGGTGACAGTCAGCACCCGCACAAGATATAGCAAAGTCATCCACATAAAGCGATGACCAAATGTTGGATGGGAGAACTGATGCCAGATTATTTATAGCAAGGAGAAAGAGTGTTGTGCTCAGAACACATCCCTGGGGGACACCTTCAGCTTGGACAAAGTCCGGGCAAAGCTCATTACTAACCCGGACACGGAAATGTCTTTCAGTTAACCCTTTCGGGGTCGGTGCCGTACTAGTACGTTTTACGAGCAGGGGTTGGTGCCGTACTAGTACGCCCAAATTCTAGCGGCCTCAATTTAAGCAGAAAACGTCTGGTAGGCATACATATGAAAGAATGGGTCTGTGTGGTCAGTGTGCACAGTATAAAAATCCTGCAGTACACACTGCATTGAAAAAAACTGACAGTTTTTTTATTAAAATACGACTTTGCAGTCGATTTTCATATGTATTTATTGATGTATTCTCGTTTTCTTGGTCTCATTTGATAGAATAGAAGATATATTACAGAAATAGAGATGATTTTGATTGGTTTGACAATGACAAGTACCTTGAAATTGAGCTCAAAGTAGCGAAAATGTTCGATTTTTGACGATGTTCAAGAGTAAACAAATCACACCATGCGTCCAATACACATCAACTGGCGAGTCTTATATTCATGCACAAGTGCTCTGATATTATTTATACAATTTTTACAATGATGCAGTTGTATACATAACAGTAAATCTTCTATTTTTGTGAGAATAAAAATTCAGAATGGAAAGCAAAAGTAATGGAACAGGGGCCTGGAGACGTGGCTAATGAACAGAGAACATGTTATTTTAGTGCCAGGAATGTCTGCCTTGTTTATTCTGGACCCTATTTTGAAATTGGCATCGTTTGAAATTTGTGTGAAATTGGAAAATTGCCATTTTCTGACCACTATTTTGGGTAGATGAAATTGGTAAATAGGCAGTTTCTTCTACTCATTCCATAGAAGAAATGGAGTTCTAGCGAAATAGCTATAATTTTAGGAAACTGAAACATTGGAATTTGTCGAAAATAGGGCTCGAAGTGGGTGAAATCACCGATGCGTCAGTGTCATAGATACCGATAACTTCGCGAAAGCATAATTTCGTTAGTTTTCGATCAAATTTCATAATTTTGGTGGCATTATGATCGGAAAAAGATTCTCTATCATTTCATACGAAAAAATATTTTTTTTTTTTCCAAAAAATTTTCGACCCCAGGAACACTTTCCTGAGAAGGCCTGTCGACCCCCAAAGGGTTAAGAAAGCCTTAAGGAAAAATGGTAGATTGCCTCGGAGGCCTGGGACTGAGACTGGGTCAAGATGATACTATACTTCCAAGTTGTGTCATAAGCCTTCTCAAAATCGAAAAAGATGGCGATAACCGAGTGGTTATTGGCAAAGACATTACGAATATACGTATCCAAGCGCAATAAGGGGTCAATGGCAAAACGGCCCTTACGAAAGCCATATTGACTAGTGGAGAGACTACTTCGAGTCTCTAAATACCACATTAAACGTCTATTAACTAGACGTTCTATCACCTTGCAAACTGCACTGGTAAGAGTGATGGGACGGTAGTGGGACGTTTGCGAAAAGGAAGAACAATAGCAGATTTCTACAGTTGGGGAATAACTCCTTGCGACCATATAAGATTAAAGAGTCGTAAGAGGACAGTAAGAGCAGACTGATGTAAATGCTGTAGCATACGAATATGTATGCCATCTGGCCCAGCTGCCGATGATCGGCAAGCAGAGAGTGTTGCTTCCAGTTCTTGAAGGGTAAAAGGCACATTATAAGAGTCTTCTCTGAGAGAAGAAAAATCTAAGGGATTTAACTCGCTGGCAGACTTAGAAGAAAGGAACGAGGGGCATAGATGGAGCCCTTGAGAAATGTGGGCCTAATGATTACCAATTTCAGTGGCAACGGCAAGAGGGTGTGCTATATCGACACCGGCAACCTGAAAAACAGGAGCCGGGTTGGGGGAGAATTTACCACTCAATTTCCGCACTTTCTCCCAGACTGCATTCATTGAGGAAGCCGAAGTGACCGTAGAAACGTAATCTCGCCAGCAAGTGCGTTTAGCGTCACGTATGACACGGTGAGCAATTGCTCTCTTCTGCTTAAAATCAAGGAGTCTCTCTATGGTTCTGTTATACCGATACCTGCCCCACGCAGCGCGTTTCAAAAGTACTGCCCGAGCACAAACAGGAGACCACCAAGGCACGCACTTCTGAGAATGCTTGCCCGAGGTTTGTGGGATAGAATGTGAAGCTGCCGTGAAGACGGAGGACGAAAAGAGATGTAAAACTTCATCAATGGAGGACGAGGAAGGAACATCATGAAAGGCAGTAAGTTGTGCGTAAAGGTCCCATTTCGCCCGGTCAAATTGCCAGCGTGGGCTACGAGGAGGTGGAGAATACGAAGGGGACCTAAAGATGATTGGGAAATGATCGCTATCATGCAAGTCCGGGAGGACAGACCAGGTGAAGTCAAGGACAGTTGATGAAGAGCAGATGGAAAGATCGATGCAGGAGAAAGAATGAGTTTGGGGATCAAAATGGGTAGGAGTACCCGTATTTAAAACATGGAGG
>WNWK01021310.1:0-34266 GCA_009830355.1 Cherax destructor | reverse complement strand
CTGTGTTAATTTTTGAACATGTGACATGATGTTTTGAAAAGCAAAGGTTGCATGTGATTCTGGATTTTTTCCCAAGAGCCTTTTCACATGTCCCACAGATATACTGTACTGCCATCCTGCCTGTATCCTATTAGTATATGTGGGATGTACTGATTATGGAGACTTACTACACCTTATATTATATTATTATAATATGTATTTATTTCGGTTTGTTCACTGTATAACTCTTTCTATATTTATTCATCTCTGATCAGTCCTATATACATTTTAATGTATTAGTCTCACTGAGATCCCCACACTGGTCTAGACAGGATATTGTGGTATGGTGTATATGGTGTTTTTATGGGTGTGTATGGTAGGCCTCCATGGCTGACTTCAGCACTGCCAGGCGTATGACTGAAGCACACCACTCAGTCCTATACTGCCATGCGATGCCCCGTTTTAGACCACTTTCATTTTCTTAGATCACTATCCTTGTGTTTTCTACTGCCAATTGGGTTCACTAGGTCTTTCTTATTATGTCCTGATATCCTAGTCTATTCGTTATAAGTGGTAACTCAGATCTATAAAAGTCGCTTGTCACATGACCACTCCAGGGCAAGTGGTCACCCACACTGCCACACTACTATTGGATTTTAATTTACTTTTATTTTATCCCTAGTAGTTTATCACTGCTCCTCAGCTATTACTGTTAAGTTGCCTTGACTGTTCAACCTGCTACCAGCAGGTATCAGCAGTATTGTTGGAACAAGTGTACAAGTATTGCTGGAACAAGTGTACAAGTATTGCTGGAACAAGTGTACAAGTATTGCTGGAACAAGTGTACAAGTATTGCTGGAACAAGTGTACAAGTATTGCTGGAACAAGTGTACAAGTATTGCTGGAACAAGTGTACAAGTATTGCTGGAACAAGTGTACAAGTATTGCTGGAACAAGTGTACAAGTATTCAGGAGGAAACTGGATCACCAACTTGTCAGTGTGCCAGACCAACCAGGCTGTGATGGATATGTGGACTGGCGAGGCGCCAACAGCAACAGTCTCATCGACCAGAGGGGAGGCTTGGTCCCAGGCCGGGCCGCGAGAGTAGGAAACCTCTGGAAACATGTCAAAGGTAAAATCACAGATAAAAGAGAAGGTGGTTTGAGGGAGGCTGGGAGGATATGACAGTTCATTCTCTTATTACTACGTCAGTTTTGGGACATGATGCTCAGCATTAGTTTCTAGTTTGCTTTCACACTTTCTTTATTGTCAGTTAGATTGAAATAATTTAGGTTGGGTTAGGTTAGTGTATATACAGTAAACGTGTATTTAATAACAAGATTATAAAAACAAACTGCAATACGTCTGGCAGCGAGGGAGCGAGGAAAAAGAGGCAAGGCTTAACCTAACAATTAGTAAAGGATGTAGTATTCTACAACTTAATTAAAACGTTTAAATCTGAACGTTTAATATTCGTGGTGCGTGGCTGGGCTGTATATGATGGGGTGGGGGTGTTTGTAGTGAGAGCGGGAGTATTGAGGGATGCGGGGGAGGAGAGTGCCTCAGGGTAAGAGTGGTGGCACTGTGCCCCGGGCGTCCCTGCTCTCACTCAGTGCCACTGTCACGAGTGCCCGGTGACAACGCTCGTCAGGCGGTGCGCACAAGCGTCTCCTCTTCACGTGTGTGTTTGTGTTTCCCTTGTATGTGTATGTGGGGAGGAAGGCACGAGGGCTTGAGCGATAGTGTTACCTTCACCTTACACGAGGTGTCCTCTGGTGGCACCCTCCAGGCACGAGGAGACAGTGTATTTCTCACGAGTGTGAACGCAAGGACACAAGCTCCAAGTTTTTTTTATTATTTATTGGGACTGCGTTTCGCTCTGTGTCGAGCTTTGAGCTCTTCACAGAGTGAGAGGCTGTGCAAATAAAAGCTTATTCTGTAACTTACGAAATTTATCAGCATATCGTCTAGTGAGATATAACGTGTGCAAGTTGTTACCTCGGTAGTGACACAGTGATAAGAGTGTACCGGCAGTATATACACATGACACAATCTGGGCTGTGGCATTCTTTGTGAAGACGTTTCGTTCACCAGGGACTTTATTAATTGCTGAACGAAACGTCTTCACAATAAAATGTCATAACCCGTATTGTGTGTGCCATATTTACAAGGTGTTACCTCCACCGCGGAGTCATACTCTCCTGGCTACTCTCGTCTCGTGCTTCTGATTTCCCGTAGTGTTGTGTCTCCTGCAGTGAAGTAGTCCTTGCTGGTTCACGACTCTCCCACAAATTAAAGCTGAAACTACATGCCGGTACGGTCCGTTTTAGATAATGGTTCTGTGCGGACCGAAACGTTGTCCAGTTTCCTATGCGAGGAGCGGGGTTTCTGTCGTGAGAATCGGCATGTCTCACATTAGTACTACCTAGTAGTAAATGGATGCCTGGGTGTTAGCAGGCTGTTGTTACTCACATCTTGGAAAGAAGTATTAGTAAGATACAATGTTTGACGTTCATGGGTTATTCAGGGTTAACTTTCCTGGCTTGCTGGCTTACTGCTCACAATAGTGACGGCTACTGGGACACGCGATGCAAGCACAACCTTTCCTGGGACAAACTTTCTGCTTTATGTAGAACTTTATCAAGTTAATATTGCTAATCTTCCGAATTACCTATTTAAATGTTTGGTTGCTTCGTATGCACGCGTGGACACGCATGTCCAGGAGCTAGAGATGTCTGCAGGGCGTCTCTTCTTCATAAAATGTGAGACATTACTCGAGACTGGCTCCTGAGTTCTGTGTTGTAGCGTGCAACCTTTGTCGCCTCGCCGGATGTTATACTTCGTAGGAAAAGGGATTAACGTAACTGTTCTTAGAAACTGAGAGTGCTGTTGCGGGGCTATATGACCCTTACGGATGTAGCGCATATGTAATAATACCCTATTAATATAATAATAATTATTATGACTGCTCTTGACTTATTAACAAGTCAATACTAGTCTTATTATTATTATTATTATTATTTATTCCAGAAGGGATAATTTAAAGTGGTTGCCTAAATCTTTAATCATTTCTTTTCTTCCCCGAACCTTCGTTTATAACTCCAGAACGCCTTATCCGATCGGTTTCAACTTTTCAACGCTGATTCGCTGTTTAGGAGATTCATTCAAGTAGAGAGAGTGTTGGGGTGCCCTGTAATCGATGTATATAACCAACCCCCCGATTTCGTTTTCGTGCCATCGGCTTCAGATTTCAACACTGGCGTTATCCTACTTGAAACGTTGGGATTGTTATAGGAGTGTGCAGGTATCTTATTTGCTATTTTGATTACAAAAAATGTTGTGGTATTGTTTCTGGAAATCATGTATTTACTATGCCTTGAACGGTACCGGCTGAGTCATCCTCGTTAGGTTAGTGTCGGTGCAAAAATGGTTCGTATACTAACATAGTTAAACAACGCGGAATCGTTGGATTCCGTGGAATAACTTGAGACTGCCTCTTCTGGTTGACTTTCAACTTTTAGGTCTTGCGTGTTTTCGTGAACTTTAAGGTTCTCGTTGTTAGCTAAGATTTTCTTCGGACTTTTAACCCCGGAGGGTTAGCCACCCAGGATAACCCAAGAAAGTCAGTGCGTCATCGAGTACTGTCTGTCTTATTTCCATTGGGGTCCTCAATCTTGTCCCCCAGGATGCGACCCACACCAGTCGACTAAAACCAAGGTACCTATTTGCTGCTAGGTGAATATGACAACAGATGTAAGGAAACACATCGAAATGTTTCCACCCCGCTGGGAATCGAACCCGGGCCCTCCGTGTATTGGGCTGCTCAAGTCACAATTTTATTAAATAAATTGTGATGTTGATTTTCACTCAGCAACTAGAAACTATTTCTCATGATTGTCTTTAGAATATTAATGCTCATGCAGTCGGCAAGAACAATGTGTAGGCTATGTTGGTCCATATAATATTGTTATAAACTTGAAGTCTCGTTTCCGAGCTAACACTTCATGAAGATCACATTTAAAGCCCATACTTGAAGCTTACACTTGAGGGTAAAACTCTCGAAACGGTAACGGGTAAATCATTGGTAACGCTCTCATTGCACGACACATTTCTGTACTAATAAACTGCCTCGACGAGGTCTTAGAAAACGCGGTCGCCAAGAGCAACGAATGGTTACTTTCATGACATTATTATTATTATTATTAGGTATCCCCGATGGCGTACTTTTAAGTGGTCTCCTGAGTTTTTATTCCTCCTGAGTTTCATTTTTTGTTTCGTCCATAACGCTAGGCCTCATGGGGTTCAAAGTTTTCAACCCTGGTAACTAGGGCAAGTTGTTGGATACCTTCCAAAATTCCTGGCATGGGTTCGCTTGCTCTCATTCAAAGAAGATTCTTTCTACTTGGAGGACGGTTGAGAGAGAAATTGATATGTATGTTAGAGCACATTTGTCAGTTTTGTGTAAGACTGGGAAAGATTATTTTTTTTTTTAAATCACGTTAAATATAGTTGAATATACTTCTTTTTGAACGGTTTTATTTTTTAATGGTTGATGCTATTATGGTCAGGATAGTACGCATTAAATTTACTTTGTCTCCAGGCAAATTTATTATTAATAACTTTGTTAAAAACACCGGAATGTTGGATTCCGAGCAATAACCGAATAATATTTTTTCTGATAGGCTTCAAACTTTCAGTGTTGTGAGGCCTTTATTAAAAAGAATTATGACATTCATAATGTTATTCGATGGTATAGAGTTTTAAATATAATAAAACTGTGAAAAAAAACAGAAATATTGAAAATTCGTATTTTATGAAGTTTTTAAGTTTCACGAGTTTAATGAGCCCAGTATTTTTTTGTTCACTTCCGGTACATTTTCAACCACATTATTCTTTTCTTCCCATAAAATTTCGTTGAATACTCTAGAACGCCTTGTTCGATCGGCTTAAAATTTTCAATATTGTGCAAGGTTCATGAAATTCTGCCTTTTGTCAGTGCTATTATATATAACATTAACAATATGGGACCCACTCATGCAGTAGAGGGTAATAAGGTTTGTTACAAAAAAATAAATATCTCCAATCCTTTGGCACAAGAGCCCTTCACCAGCATCAAGGTCTTTCATCCCCTCCTCCTTGAAGGACTGACTTCAAGCGAAGTCAGTCCTTCAAGGATCTGATTTAGTAGAAATTAAAAAAAAAAATCGAGCATTCCCACCTTGACCCAGTGTAGGATGGGCGGAAGTTGGGCGTGGGGGTGTGGGGAGAAGAGGCGCGGTCTAGGACTGGCATTTTCAAGAAGTCAACTGTGGGAGTGGTAGAGGAGGTTGGGATGATGCAAGTGCTCAGTCTAGTTGATTGTGTGTTTTATGGGAGAGGTGGTAAGGAAGCGATGGTGGGGTGGGGAGTGTTTGTGTGTGACATGCCTTCACGTGCTTGTCATTGCCTTGTTTAGCGTTGTCGGCGACCTCGACAGGGAGAGTGCTGCTGAAGGAGGAGGTGATGGGGCGGGCACCAGCAGCTGGTGTGTTGGTGACGGTGGCTGCACCAGTACTGACTGCTCTCTTGATGGATCAGTCGTGGGATGCCCACTTCAGCTAAACTCCCAGCCTTTGCCCTCTTCTTCCAAATGTGTGTGTGATTGTTACTTAAGTTATTTATTACTGACTCCCCGCGAGTTTGGAGATCCACATCACTGGGAAACCCAGAACACTAGAAGATAGCCAAGGATAATCACTTAAACTAGTCATTGGGGTCACCATGGTGTATCCTTAGCACGTCTGTCACGTCACTACTCACGGGTTTTAATGGTCATTAACCATCTCTTCTTTTTTTTTCATTACTTTTACAATAGTGGTTGCAGTGATTTTTAGTCTTAATTTGCTTAAGAAAACAGTGAAAGGAGCCTAAGATTAATTTTGTGAGAAACTACGACGATTTTGTGAAGTCAAGGAAATGACGAGATGACATTCTGGGAAGAGGAAGAGATCAACTTCATCACTGAAAAAAGGAAATGTGTGTAGAAATGTGTTGTGTGTGTGGGAGGGGAGGTGTGGTGGTGTGTGTGTAGTGTTATTATGGTAGTGGCTGGTAGGTGACTACTGGCAACCCCTGGAGCATCACCCAGCTGGGAGTTCCACAACACATCATGGCTTCCTTGCCAGCCTCCTCTCATCTGCCACCTCCGCCCCCTGCACGGGAGGCCCCCATGCTTCCTGCTGGAGATAACCTGCGACTTCTCCGTGGTAAGACACTTGTCAGCGAGGGCTTGTTGTTCCTCTGGTGGGGCCGGTGACGGCCATGAATGTAGGTTTTATTTTATATATGTATGTAGCATTTTCACTAGGCACTAGGGGTTCTCTTACACGTGGTGTGTCGTTCCAGAAGATCTGCAATTTTCAAACATTGTTTTTTTCTCCTGGATGCGACCCACAACAGTTTAACACACAGGTAACTATTTTTTTTACTGGTAGCTAGACAGGGAAACCAGGAGTGTCAGGAAACTAACCCATATGTTTCTAACCTCCAGGGAATTAACCCGGGACCTTCAGATTGCGAGTTCACTGCTCTCACTTCTAGTGAGATTTTAATAGGAGAGGGGTGATGTGAGTGTGTAGAAGTAATAATAATACTATCTTTATTTTCTACAGGTACTTGTACAAGGTATACAGTCCTATCTAACATCAATGACATACTATATAGAAAGCCCCCTTCTTATGCAGAGTATTTCGGGCAAATTAGGTCAGTTTTGTCCCAGGATGCGACCCACACCAGTCATCTAACACTCAGGTACCCATTATACTGATGGGTTAACATGGACAACAAGTGTAAGGAAACACGCCCAGTGTTTCCGCCCTTGCCGGGAATCGAACCAGGACCCTCAGCGTGTAAAGCGAGAGTTTTGCCTACCAGGCCACGAGCCACCTTATGTAGGGGAGGGGGGATGTGAGAGTGTAGAAGTAGGGGAGGGGGATGTGGGAGTGTACAAGTTGGGGGGAGGAGCGAGGTGAGCACACTGCTCTTTGGTATGACAGGTATGTGTGGGCCAGCTTGTACATACCCCGCTAGTCATCTATCCACTACCCGCAGCTCACCCTGCCCCCACCCTCGCCCTACAGGAGTCTCCCAGCACGGGATGAAAGGTTTCAACACTATATGCATCCTGCGTGATGGAGTATGATAGAAAACATAGCTTTTGTTACCAATGTGTAGCTCTCTTATAGAATAGGCTAGCTGCACATTACTGGTGTATCAAATTTTGTTAATAAAAAAATCGCACTTTGCAGTGGCCGCAACGTTTTTGGTCCTACTGTATCTTGACACGGCCACAAATGTGCACTGGGAAGGATGGTCGAACAGGCATGGATTGTATCTGTATTGGCCGAAAATTGATTATCGGTATCGTTATATCGGCAAAGTAATTTTGGAACCACCCAATCACCAGTACTGAACTGAGTTACTAGGTGATTAGAGTGGAATCACTCAGGGTTTGGATCTTGATCTAATCCTGTTGACAGTATACATAAATGATCTTAGGGGACTAACATGTAAATTAGCAAAATTCGCAGTTGACAAAATTAGGGAAAACGGATCATTAAAAGCAGCTTGAGTATTCAGAGTGATGTGGACAGGTTGGCACTGTGGTTGAAGTAATGTCATGTTATGGCGGGTCCGGGAGGTAGCTGGCGAGTAGGAAGGAGCAACACAGCATAGTATAAACTCACGTAGACTAGACAATGAAATAAACTCAGTAAATGTATAGAAGAATAAACTGTGGACCGGGCCGCGGGGGAGTTGATCCCCGGAATGCCCTCCAGGCCCTCCAGGTAGGGACTCGACCTATCGTTCTTGAAGGCAGCAGGCCTAACGATGTTACCTATCACCCATCGAGCTTACAATAGAATAATTTTACAAACAGTAATGTGACACCTTTGTATCAGCGACATTGTGACTGCTTTCTCATTCCACAGCCCGAGAAGCTAACCTGGAACATGTTCTCAAAATTCTCAAAGCCATATAGCCGTTTATTATGACTTAGTTTATGAATTCTATAAGTTTGTGGGGTATGAAAATAGACCCTGAATCTTCTCGGGCTGTGGGATGAGGCGATAGGGTCATAGGGCCACTGACGCAAACATGTCATGGAAGTGCTGTTTGTAGAATTATCCTCTAGTAGGCTTGAGTGGTGACAGCATGAGGCCTGCTACATGTGAACACCACGGTTCCATGGGTTCGATACCCACCCGTCCTGTGTTTTGTTTGCAATCGAGTTATTTCATGAGTGAAGAAAAGGACGGACCTTAGAGTAATACTAAGCAATGACCTCAGAATTACCAAACATTGTTTACCTGCGATCAACAAAGCTAGAAGTTTTAAGTACAGAATACCACAAACAATACTAAGACACCCTTGTTAGACAACATCTAGAATATGCTGTTAACTTTTGGTCTGCAGTGTATTTAAATGACGAAGATAACCTGGAGAATAAACAGAGAAGGGCAACTAATCTTGCATCATCACTAAGAAACAAACCATACGTATAAAGACTCCAAGCACAAACCTTTTTCCTCTCTTCAGACAGGAAGGATACAAGATCTCATTCAAACCTTTAGGATAATGAACGGTTTTGATAATATTCACTCAGTACGAAAAAATTACTTATAAATGCGAAATTAATTAACACGAACAATAGAAGGAAATTTCAGGGCAAGAGGTGCAACACCAAGGTCTTTTTTTTTTTTTTTTTTTTTGCAAACAGAATCATAGTATGTTAAGTAAAAAGACACAAGTGCAACTAATGTGACATTATACTGTGGCAACGTTTCGCTCTCCAGGAGCTTTATCAAGCTGTGACGTAACGGGTTGATAAAGCTCCTGGAGAGCGAAACGTTGCCACAATAAAATGTCACATTAGTTGCACTTGTGTCTTTTTACTTAACATATTGTCGGTAATTGTACCAACATTATTACAAAATATAGTAGAATCTGTAAGTGCAAAGACAGTCGAGTCATTTAAATACCAGCTAGACAAGCACATTGTAAACATGAGATTCAATTAGATCAATGCAGTAGGGAATTATTGGTGAGCGGATCCTTCATGCTGGTTCATCAACTACGCCAAGAGAAACATTTTATAGTAAGTCATCCAGGATATAATAATTGTGGTGGTAGTGACCCCCAGAACTCCTGAGTAGGTAGTGGTAGAAGCTGTGGTTGTGGTAGTCATAGCATAAGAAAGCAGTATCCTAGTGTTTGTCCCAAAGCTGCTCAGGATATCCTGCTCGCGTCCACTCGCACCACAATATCCCTAACGAGTGGTTACTAAAAGTAGACTCACTGGTACACACGGTACTGTGAGTGGTAGTGGAGTGACACGAGTAGTTGTGGTCTACCTACCTGGAGTCTACCTGGAGGGTATTCCGGGGATCAGTGTCCCCGCGGCCCGGTCCTTGACCAGGCCTCCCGGTGGCTCAGTGTCTGATCAACTAGGCTGTTACTGCTGGCCGCACGTAGTCCAACGTACGAACCATAGCCTGGCAGATCCGGCACTGACTAGGTATCTGTCCAGCTCCCTCTTGAAGATAGCCAAGGGTCTGTTGGTAATTCCCCTTATGCCTGGTGGGAGGTTATTGGGCAGTCTTGGGATCCTGGACACTTATTACGTTTTCTCTTAGTGTACTAATGGCGCGCCTACTTTTCATTGCCCAGTCTTTTGCTTTCGTAGGGAGTGATTTCTGTGTGCAGATTAGGGACCAGTCCCTATAGGATTTTCCTGGTATGGATTATGATATATCTCTCTCGCCTGCGCTCCAGTGAATATAAGTCAAGTGCTTCCAGGCGTTCCCAGTAGTTAAGATGTTTGATGGAACTTATACGTGCCGTAAAGGTTCTCTGAACATTCTCTAGATCTGCAATTTCACCTGCCTTGAATGGAGATGTTAATGTACAGCAGTATTCCAGCCTAGAGAGAACGATTTAAAGGATCATCATTGGCTTAGCATCTCTTGTCTTGAATGTTCTCATTATTCATCCTATCAGTTTCCTCGCAGATGTGATAGTGGCATTGTTGTGGTCCTTGAAGGTGAGGTCTTCAGACATTACCACACCCAGGTCCTTCACATTACTTTTCCGCTCTATTGTGTGATTAGAGTTTGTAGTATACTCAGTCCTAGTTATTATTTCCTCCAGTTTTCCATAACGGAGTAGTTGGAATTTGTCTTCATTGAACATCACATTAAAATAATAATAATATCTTTATTTACTACAAGTACATGTACAAGGTATACAGACCTACCTGACATAAATGACATACTACTATATAGAAAGCCCCTTGTTATGCAGAGTATTTCGGGCAAATTAGGTCCTTGTCCCAGGATGCGACTCACACCAGTCGACTAACACCCAGGTACCCATTTTACTGATGGGTGAACATAGACAACAGGTGTAAAGAAACACGCCCAATGTTTCTACCCGTGGTGGGAATCGAACGCAGACCCTCGCCGTGTGAAGCGAGAGCTTTAGCGATCAGGCCACGGGGCAGCGTTGCCCATTGGAATACTTGGTTTATATCTTCTTGGAGATTTACTGTGTCTTCAGCAGTAATGAAATGTCGAAGTAGTTTGTAGCCTATGCCTATGTGTAATTTTTGTCTTCCTCTTCACCCTCTACTCCTCCCTTTCCCTTCCCTTCCCACCACCGTTTCATGTCAGGATGGAGGGTGATGAGACTTGTACTTTACTATCCTTGCCTCAAACATCTAGATAATAAATGATAATCCTTATTTTAGTGATCTAGGAAGAAGTAAACAGTTTTTCTCAGCAGTTAGCTTCAGTCTGGACATTAATCAGCTGTCTTTCCCATGGTCTCTCTCTCTCTCTCTCTCTCTCTCTCTCTCTCTCTCTCTCTCTCTCTCTCTCTCTCTCTCTCTCTCTCTCTCTCTCTCTCTCTCTCTCTCTCTCTCTCTCTCTCTCTCTCTCTCTCTCTCTCTCTCTCTCCTCTCTCTCTCTCTCTCTTCTCTCTCTTTTCTCTCTCTCTCTCTCTCTCTCTCTCTTCCCCTCTCTCTCTCTCTTCCTTCTCTTCTCTCTCTCTCTCTCTCTCTCTCTCTCTCTCTCTCTCTCTCTCTCTCTCTCTCTCTCTCTCTCTCTCTCTCTCTCTTCTCTCTCCTCTCTCTCTTTACACAGGGTTTTACAGGGTTAGGTAAAGGATTCCTAACTTTATTTACAAGCTAAAACTGTTACCTACATCAGCTCATTTGAAAGTATTTTTATTGTTATGAAGCATACACATATATAACAGGATGATGTTGGAGCTATCTATGGGCCAGCAGTTTCATTAACTAATTAAAAATTAATTAAAAAATCTAAACGACACCTTTGATACAAATTTGTAATTGTAGGTAGTACTAATGTAGGTAGTACTAATGAAGGTCACCTTGGGCGGTCTTGAGCTACTAGCATCATTGTCAGCCTAGTTGGTTCAAGAACGAGTCACAGTGGACGGAAGTACTACCGTCCTGTCACAAGTGGGAAGTCTGTAAAACGTTTCGCACTCTGGCCTGGAGTTTTGCGACTCACCATGGGTTCAAACCCCAACTGTTCCGTGGTTTGTAAGCTCTAAATGTGTTTCTCAATAGTTCTTATTCCAGCAGTACTTGCGTGGCCCTAGACCGGGCAGCGGGGGTGATAATCATCTGAACTATTAACTATTCCCTGTGCCGAGATCTAACAGAGTCGTGAATAGTCACCGTAGTCGTGAATAGTCACCGTAGTCGTGAAGAGTCACCGTAGTCGTGAATAGTCACCGTAGTCGTGAAGAGTCATCGTAGCCGTGAATAGTCACCGTAGTCGTGAAGTCACCGTAGTTGTGAATAGTCACCGTAGTCGTGAAGAGTCACCGTAGTCGTGAAGAGTCACCGTAGTTGTGAATAGTCACCGTAGTCGTGAAGAGTCACCGTAGTCGTGAATAGTCACCGTAGTCGTTAATAGTCATCGTAGCCGTGAAGAGTCACCGTAGTCGTGAAGAGTCACCGTAGTCGTGAAGAGTCTGAAGACTTCACGACTACGGTGCTCTTCACCAATTCCAATAGTTCTACTTCCTTCCATTTATGTCTTTGAATTTGTATTGATAAAGCCACTGGAGGGCGAAACGTCTACAATAAAGATTCCCAGACGTTGCACATGTGTCTTAATTTTCAACTTGTCGGTATTTTATACCATTGATGTAGAGTTTCCTGTCTTGCTGAATGGAAAATCCCTTAATCACTCGTATCACTTAATTCTGTGTATTTTAAATGAGCTCCCAGCTGTCAGTTGTGTGCTGCTGGGATGTGAAGGACAGTTACCTATATGCTGAATTGGACGGGTATTTAAATATATTAGCATTCTGTTTAGAACTTTTGAATATTTTATAGGAAAATATCATCTACATTTACTCCATCTTCACTTTCTTCACCATTTATCCTTCATATTAATTTTCTTCCTATTTTTGTTCTTCTATTTATTTTTCTTTGAGACTCGCGCAGTTTATCTTCTCCCGGTGTCAGCACCGTTGTTTCTGGTGTCTCTGTTTGTTGCTGCAAGTGTTGCCTTAGTGTTTCTCTTGCTGAGAGAAATGCCGTTTCTTCTGAAAAAAATGGATGTGCTGTTATATTGTTCCTGTTTAGATAGTGCCAGCTTGTAAAAAATGTCATTAATATAATTATTTAAATGGGGCATCTAGCCAAGACCCATGTCAGGAGCCGCGAGTTCCATCCTGGGGTTGACTCTTTTCTGGTATTGTAAGGTCATTGATGCCACATTGTTGAGATGGTGAAGACACCTATGTATCTTTATTCTGTATTCACCAGTATTACGAACACAGGTACAGTATGGCCTGCAACCTGGTCATAATGGGGTTTAAAGTGGAGCAAACAAACTCAGCAATAGTATATAACTTGTATTTCGTTCAGATATAATTTGCCAGATATATACATGTACACTTATGTACATGTACAGAGGTTGAATAGTAAGTGTACCACACAGTGACAAAAGATGGCAGATGCAAATGCCAGAGAGCACCTTATCAATCAGCAGCTCAGGGAAGTCTGTCAATGCTTACCACAAGTGATCCACATTGCTTCAACTTTGGCGGGCTTGCCTGTGATTGGTCAATGAACCGAGGTATTGATTTAATAACGGGTACCCTATTGTTCGTTAAACCCTTAGCATTTGAGGAAACTGGACAAATATCTTCACCAGGTGCCAGATCAACCAGGCCTCCAGCAGCAACAGCCTGGTTGACCAGGCAAGCACCAGACGAGCCTGGCCCATGGCCAGGCTCCGAGAGTAGTGAAACTCGAAACACTTCAAAGGTATATCAAAGGTACCTGGTTTACTGATTGTGAGTGTGACATATGCTGAATAGCCTCCACCTCCATGGGTAGCATGCCACCCAGGCACTGGAACCACCTTTCCTCTCAACCATCCAACTCATTAGGGTTCAACTTTCTCTAGAGACTCAGAGTCAAACTACCCTAGAGCGAGACAGCAGACAGTAGGGCTAACATTGGTTCAAGACACCTGCGGGCGGCAGCAGAATGTCCCCTCACTAAAAAAAAATAATAATTTCATGGACATATTTATAAAGGAGGAAATAAAAAGAACTAAGCTACCCATGTGGTCCCTAACACATCCTAACCTAAACACCATCTCATCAGATGTCTGTTGTGGTTTTTCATGGTGTTGAGGCAGACTAGAGGATTGTGATCTCTGTAGACTGTGACCACCTGAGATGACTGCACCACAAAGACCTCAAAATGTTCCAATCCAAGTATCGGAGCTAGGGCTTCTTTCTCTATGGTGGAGTAAGCCCTTTGGTGAGCTTGATACTTGGCTAAGAATCTTTGGAGTGATTTCCTATCATGAGGTACTGGGTAATTCTTAATAGCAAAAATTTTCGCTAATTTAGGGGCTACTTTACCACTACTTACTTCATGGCACAAAAAATTAATAGTAGACTGGCCAAAGGTCGACTTAATAAATTTACAATTAACTGGAAAGTTTTAAACCTCTCAATGAGAGCCTTAAGTCGGGAAGCATGTTGGTTCTATGTATTGGAAACTACTACTATATCGTCCACATAAGCTGTTGTGCTTTCAGGTCCTTTAATAGACCGGTGGATCAGCCTTTGGAACATGGCCGGTGAGTTCTGCATTCCGAATGGCATCACTGTATATTGATAGTGACCTGGAATTACTAAGCCAGGGATTTCTTTTGCTTTATCTGTCAAAGGTATCTGATAGTAACCTTTAAGGAGGTCTAGTTTGGAAACAAAATTGCTTTACCAACAAAGTCCACTACATCAACCAAACATGGCAGAGGGTAAGCATCTGAAACAGTGACCTCAGTCACCTTACATTAGTCTGTACACATTCAAAAACCTCCATCAGATTTCTTAACAAGGATACACGGAGAAGCCCAGGGATTGGACTAGTCCATGTTCTAACAGAAATGCTACTTCCTGCTGAAGTAGCCTCTGTTTTTCAGGATTAGCTCTGTAGAGAGTAATAGGCTTAGTATTTCCGACATCTACATCATATGCCAGGGTACATTTTTTCGGAACATCCTAAAATATGTCAGGATAAGTTTACAAAAGTCATTTGGCTTGTTATTTGATCTGTAGAAAATCCCAACATTAAAGAGCCAGAGTCCTGGAGGAGAACCGAGTTAGGGAGTTTTACTTGAATTTCTGGAATGACGTGCAAGGAATCAGGGTTGTCTTCAGAGTCATCACTGGGACTTTAGGTGGACTATTAAACATTTTAATCTGATTAATGTGGTAAATTTTACTTTTCGTGGGTTTATCAAGGGGAGCTATCACATAACTTACATCAAAAAAATTATTATTTGGATTGGTCTCATAAATCTAGCTTTTAAGGTGTGGCTAGGTACAGGTTCCTGTACAAGCACCTTGTCTCCTGGATTAAAGGAGCGAAACTTTGCCTTTCTGTCATACCTTTGTTTCATAGTGTTTTGAGCAGATTTTAAGTTAGCCTTAGCCAACTGACTGTCCACCTGCAACTTTGAAGAAGGGTTGTAAAGTGCTTTGCAGGCATCTTCTCCCATCCATCCTTCCTTGAAAATTCACAGAGGACCTCTTACATTGTGCCCAAACATTAGCTCAAATGGACTGTACCCTGTTGATTCCTCCACGGTTTCTCTCATTGTGAGCAGCAACAGTGATTCATCTCAGTCTGTAGGACAATGCTTGCGAAAGGTTCTCATGGTTTTTAACGTCTGATGAAATCTTTCCAAGGAGCCTTGGGAATGGGGATGACGGTTAAAGCTTCTCTAAAAGCTTTGACTGTAAAGTTAGTACCCTGGTTACTTTGGACAGACTTTGGAATGCCAAAATAGGAAATAAACTTAGTAAGAGCTTTAAGAATGGCCTTATTGTTTATACTGTGCATTGGGACTGCTTCCGGATACCTTTTAGCCTGATCCATTATGGTTAATAAGTATTGGTTTCCTGATTTTGCTTTTGGTAATGGTCCCACACAATAATTAGCTCGGCAAAAGGTTCTCATCTGCAGGTATGGGATGAAATGGTGGAGGTTTAATTAAGTGTCCAAGTTTGCCTACTTGTTGATGTTCTCTACAAGAGCGGATGTAACTTTTCAGCTCTTCATATCTTGCCTTATTTTTGACCAGTAAAACTTTTAGTATTCTATAAAGAGTTTTTGTAATTTCAAATTACCTCCTAAAGAGGAATTGTGAGCTATATTCAAAATTTGTGGCTTGAATTTCTTAGGAACTATCAGTCTATCTAATTTTGGGCTTTCCCCTACCTCCTTACCAGCCTTTTTCATATTTAACTTGGTGATCTGAGTGGGATTTACCCATGGCAGCCTGAAAAGCGAAGTTTAAGGAAGGATCTCGTCGCTGTTCTTCCCGAAAGGACAGTTCCTTGGGCATGGAAACAGAGATATCTGGCAGTCCTGCAACCTTGGAATAGGAAGGCTTGATCATGGACTATTCACTAGATTTACGAGGTCCTGGCCAGATTTTCTCTTAAAATAATTTGTCTAGCCTAGATCCAAGTCGTCCAAGGATAGGTCAGCATTCTTGACAGACATTCCTTGGGATTTTGCCCGAGTTATGGCCATCATCAGAGAAGAATTGTTAGTGACTATAGTTTCTGGACATTTCATAGACCTCAGAATGTTATTGCCTAGCAATAACATGGCATCCTTCATAGGGAATCCCTCAGATTCACCTACAGTTAAATATCGTGTATAATATTTACTGCATGTAAATTTTATAAAAAGGGACAGAAAATACAGCTCCTCCGAATGCTTCTAACAGAACGGAGGAGTGCAATGACGTCTTTTCAGAAAGTGGGAGTACTCCCTTTTCTTATAAGGGAACAATAAGCCCCAGTATCCTTAAAAGTGGATACTTCAATTTGTTTTATTATTCTCCTGAAGGGAGATGTGGCACATACTATAATATGGTGCCATACAATCATCTGCTTCTTTTTGGTTCATAAGGAGAATCGTGTTTATTTTCCCTAAGGGTTGGGGCTTATTTGATTTCACACTGGGACATCTAGTTTTAATATGGCTGGGTTTGTGACAATGAAAACGTACTACCTCTGGGTTTACTTTGACTCCCTGGTGACTTTGTGGTTGGCACCAGTCTGTGTACTGACGGTGTTCACCATGCTGACAGTGGGTCTGATGTTGTTGCTCACCATATGTCTTATTTGGCTGGTGTTGTTCACCATATGTCTTATTTGGCTGGCATCATTGTTCACCTCCAGCCTGCCCTTTCATCCTCCATTCAGGGACCTGTCCATGACGATCTTTAGTCATAGCTGAGCGGTTGGCCTCGAAGGTGTCAGCAAGCCTGGCTGTCTCTAATGCAGTTGCCAAGGAATGATCTTCAAGGAAAACTCTAGCTTCTGGCCCAACAGATTCCAGCAGGTTATCCACCAAAAGCAGTTGTACAAGGACACTAAAGTTAGCGACACCACTGGCCCTGTACCACTTCATGAAATTCTTCGACTGCTGCTGCACAAAGTCTATGTGGGATTGACCCGGCTGACGCTTATTGAGTTTGAACTCTTTTCAATACTTGTCGGGAATACACTGATATATCCCACAAACCGTTGATTTAACAACCTGATAATTATGTATTAATATTGGTAGAATTAGCAGTCTTCATCATCCAAAACAGCTGTGAACTCATGAGCTTTGCCGTACAACGCTATATGCACAAGTGCTGCCCATTGCTCCCCAGGCCACCTTAGTGCATGAGCCTGATTTTCAGATACCTAGCAGCACAGCTTTTTGCACGTGAAAGTTGTTACCAACGGTCTGCTTAAATTGCCTCCTCTCCATCAAACTCCTCTTTTGCAAATGCCCGTTCCTCTCTGGTTGTTTCGAGATTGAATTTGGCCAACTCAAGCGCCAACGAAGCTGACTCGCCCTGGAACAAACCTGGTGCGCCACCTGCTTCACAAGATTGCTGGTATAATTGCTCCGGTGTTAGAACCTAAGCGGAGATCAGCGATTAATAGCTCCTGTAGCAGGAGATACCTCAGTTTGATGCACCATACTTGCTACGACCTTTAGTTTGGTACGAATAATGTTGCAAAGCTGTGCAACAGTGAGGGTTCGTTGGTATTCTATGCCAATGGAATGAACAATTCGCCATCAACATTGTAAAGATACCAGTCACGTCACCAGTGTTGCATGCAACAAGCAGCAATAGCACTAAGTACGACTTGCAGGATACACACACAGTAGGAAGACTGGCAGGCAATACCAAAAGTGATAGTGAGGCAGTCTAAACAATACCAAGGCTAGCTTTAGCTCCAGCTCAGAGATACAGCTCCCATATTACGAACACAGGTATACTATGACATACGCTAAATAAATTGTAACATACTCTTAGCATGCCACAGCTAACCACAGGATTTTATCAACTCAATACAGAGGAGAGTAGAAGACTAGGCAGTCAGTCCCTCAGACAAGGTGTTCAACATTCATCTTGATGAATCTTCATCACCTTGTCGTTATTGTATAGTAAGTAAGTATATTTAGGCACAGGTACACGTAAGTACAATTATCATACATAGTGTAAATTACCTTCGTTAACCCAGAAAAGTCAGATAAAGTGACTTATATCCATTGGGGTCCTTGTAATATATTATTTAAACCTTAAAAGTTAAAACAGCTAAGTAACTCAACTGTGTGAAAATCAATTACAATAAAAGGAGATATACTATAAATAAGGCAAAGTGAGTTTTTTTAAATTAACATTAAAGAGAGGATCAGCTTACAATAATAGGTACATGAAAGTTAGGTATACAAGAATTCTTTTACACTGAGTGTTTAAGGACGGCTGGAACTGTAGCTGGTGTTGTTGTTGATGAGATGGGAACTGCCTACACCCCCCATGTGTTGTGATGGAGGATGGGACCACCTCCATTGTGTTGGTGATGAGATGGGAACTGCCACACCTCCATTGTGTTGTGATGGAGGATGGGGGACGCTACACTCCAGTGGGTGATGGAGGATGGAACTGCCTACCCTCCATTGTGTTGATGAGATGGGACTGCACACCTCCATTGTTGGGATGGAGGATGGGACGCCTACACCTCCATTGTGTTGGTGATGGAGAGGACGCCACCATTGTGTTGGTGATGGAGAGGACCCCACTCCTTGGTGTGATGAGGTAACGACACCCATTGTGTTGGTGAGGAGGTGGACGCCACCTCCAATGGAGGATGGGGACTGCCTACACCCTCCATTGTGTTGGTGATGGGAGGATGGGAACTGCCTACACCCTCCATTGTGTTGGTGATGGAGGATGAGAACTGCCTACACTCCATTGTGTTGGTGAGGACGGATGGAACTGCCTATCCTCCATTGTGTTGTTGATGAGATGGGAACTGCCTACACCCTCCATTGTGTTGGTGATGGGAGGATGGGGACTGCCTACACCCTCCATTGTGTTGGTGATGGGAGGATGGGGACTGCCTACACCCTCCATTGTGTTGGTGATGGGAGGATGGGGGACTGCCCACACTAACCATATAGTTGATAGGGGTGGGGGTGAGACTGGACTACCCATATCTAACTATTCCAATCCACATCTGTCCAACTTAGTTTTTAAAGATACAACTTGAGCAGAAGCTGACACATGGTGGAACAAAGATATATAGAGAAAGACTCTTATTTAAATTAGTTTTGCTGTCGGTAGAACTTTGTCTAGTTTTTAATAACGTTTTTCTCTCGGTAGAGCTTTGTCAACATCAGGACTTAACACGTTTCTCTCTAGATGGATCTTTATCAATGTCATGTACTTGACAAACCCGTTTCTCTGCTGGTGGAACATTGTCAAGTACCTGACATATACCTTTCGCCCTCGGTGGAGCTTTGAGAACTTTACAAACATGTTTCTCTCCAGGTGGAGCTTTTATTAAGCATCGAAAACGAAAAGTGGTCAAATAAAAGGCTTACTCTCCCCTCTTCTCTGCAGTAGCAACAACGCTATCTGGCACTTGACTCTATTGCCAAACCAATGCTTTCATATCCTTTTTAAATGTGAATTTATCCAATCAAAATCCATTGTTGTGAGTTCTCTCTCGGATGGATATTTTAAGTCCTTTATGTGTACTCCTCTTAGGTTTGTAGTACATTGGTACCCTCGACTCTTCAAGAGCCTTGGTGCTTTCTACAGTGCTCTTGATCTAGCCTTCCCAGGAACTGTTCATCAGTTATAATTTGTGATAAATGGTTTTGAAAACCGACACGTTAAGGATTGAGACACTTATGCAACATATGGGAATGGAAATATAAACACATAAGCAGTATAATATGCTCCTTTATTGACAACGTTTCGCCCACGCAGTGAGCTTTGTCAAGTCACAAACAGATCTACCACTTTCTACTCTCACCACGACACCAAAACTAAACGTGGTGTAAGAACATAAGAAAGGAGGAACACTGCAGCAGGCCTGTTGGCCCATACTAGGCCAGGTATCCGTCCCACTAATAGAATATTTGCCCAACCCAATTTTTAATGCTACCCGAGAAATAAGCTTTGATAATTCTATTTACTCATGTGCGAGTCCCACTCAAATACAACCCCTCTCACTCATGTATTTATCCAACCTAAATTTGAAACTACCCGAGGTCCTTGCTTCAATAACCCTACTAGGCAGACTGTTCCACTCATCAACTACCCTATTTCCAAACCAATACTTTCCTATATCCTTTCTAAATATAAACTTATCTAATTTGAATCCATTATTGCGGGTTCTCTCTTGGAGAGATATCCTCAAGACCTTATTTATATCCCCTTTGTTAATACCCATTTTCCACATGTCTCCCCTCATTCTTCGTCTTACAAGTGAATGTAATTTAAGGGTCTTCAATCTTTCTTCATACGGAAGATATCTAATGCTATGTATTAATTTAGTCATTCTACGCTGAATGTTTTCTAACGAATTTATGTCCATTCTGTAATATGGAGACCAGAACTGAGCTGCGTAATCTAGGTGAGGCCTTACTAATGATGTATAAAGCTGTAATATAACCTCTGGACTTCTGTTGCTAACACTTCTTGTTATAAATCCCAGTAATTTATTTGCCTTATTACGTACGCTTAGGCATTGCTGTCTTGGTTTAAGGTTGCTGCTTACCATCACCCCCAAGTCCTTCTCGCAATCTGTATGGCTAAGTTCTACGTTATTTAATTTATAGTGATGAATGGTTTTGAAAACCGACGAGTTGAAGATTGAGACACTTATGCAACATATGGGAATCTTTACTAAGGAAACGTTTCGCCACACAGTGGCTTCATCAGTCCAATACAAAGCAGAAAGGTGTAAGGAGAATAGGAGTTTGAGGTAATCAGTCCCTCGGCCTGGAGTCGATGTGTTCAGTCCATCAATCTTGTAGAAAGTGGATGGACTGAACACATCGACTCCAGGCCGAGGGACTGATTACCTCAAACTCCTCCTACTCTTACACCTTTCTGCTTTGTATTGGACTGATGAAGCCACTGTGTGGCGAAACGTTTCCTTAATAAAGATTCCCATGAAATTAAGACACATGTGCAACATCTGGGTGTCTTTATTGTAAACGTTTCGCTATCCAGTGACTTTATCAATACAAATTCTAGGACATTGTTTGAAGACAGTAGAACTATATACAAAAGATGAGGTAATCAGTCCCTCGGCCTTGGAGTTGGTGTGAACATCACCGAAGTCGTGGAGTTTGTGGAGCAGAGGCGAGGATGCTGACGCTTATATACTAACGTCAGGTGGAAAAGGACGTGTAGTAGATGAGGGCATAGTCACTGGAAGGCGGGATTCCCCAGTGGAAGTGGGTCATACCCAAAGATATGGGTTAGTTGTAGTAGTAGCTGTCGTTGCCGTGAAGGTTATGTACAGGTCCTCAGAATCAAGATTCCATGATGATGCAGTGTCTGACAGGTTGTACATAGTTCTACTATCTTCAAACAATGTCCTAGAATTTGTATTGATAAAGCCACTGGATGGCGAAACGTCTACAATAAAGACACCCAGATGTTGCACATGTGTCTTAATTTCAACTTGTCGGTATTGTATACCATTCATGTACAAAGATTCCCATATGTTGCATAAGTGTCTCAATATTTAACTTATAAGTGGACACTTGTGGACACTCCCGAGCTTCAAAACCTTGCATTTATCTACATTGAACTGCATCTGCCACTTTTCTGACCAGGTATTGAGTTTGTCTAAATCCTCCTGAAGTTCCCTGACATCTACGTTTGAATCAATTATCCTACCTATCTTCGTGTCATCGGCGAATTTGCTCATATCACTAGTAAATCCCTCATCAAGGTCATTGATATATATTATATACAACAACGGGACTAAGACTAATCCCTGTGGAACGCCACTTGTTACAGATCCCCACTCGAATTTAACCCCATTTATGCACACACTGCTTCCTGTCCGTGAGCCATTACTCGATCCATGACAGCACTTTTTTCCCAATGCCATGAGCTGCCACTTTCTTTAACATTCTCTGGTGCGGTACTCTATCAAAAGCCTTACTAAAATCAAAATAAACAATATCGAATTCTTTATCGTGATTAACAGCCTCAAAAGCTTTACTGAAGAAGGTTAATAAATTAGGCAGGAACGGCCCCTCGTGAATCCATGCTGAGTATCATTAATCAAGATGAAAACTAGACGCATGTACAACATCTGGGTATCTTTATTGTAGAAATTTCGCCATCCAGTGGCTTTATCAATACAGATTCAAGGACATAACTTGAAGACAGTAGAACTATATACAGAAGCTGAGGTAATCAGTCCCTCAGCCTTAGAGTTGGAGTTGGTGTGAAGAGCACCGTAGTTGTATTGTATACCATTCATGTATATCATTAATCAAATTATACTTATCAAGATGTCTTATAATATCAGCTATAATTGACTAGTAATTTCCCTGCAATTGAGGTCAGGCTTATTGGGAGGTAATTTGACGGTAATGACTTGTCCCCTGCTTCAAAGATAGGAATTACATTGGTCAGCTTCCACATATCAGACACTACACCTGTTTGAAGAGATATATTTAAAAATATTAGTCAATAGTTCACAAAGTTCCATTTTGCACTCTTTAAGAACCCTTAAAAAAAGTTCATTATGGCCCAGGGATTTATTTTGCTTCAAACAGTCTATCTGATAACCATTTCGCTAGTGACTGTGATATTACATAATTTACAGTGGAACCCCGGTTAACGAACACCCCTGAAATCGTTCAATTATGTAAGTATGATATTGTAAGTGCTTGTGGAAGTGTATTTTTGGGGGTCTGAAATAGACTAACCTAAATGACATTTTTTCTTAAGGAAGTAAATTCGTTCGGTAATGGCACTTGAGCAGGCTTCTGCAATGAATTTTTTTCGTTAACCGGGGTTCCACTGTATCTTCTTCAGGCCCATTAAATAACCTAATTATTGGGATATTAGTGTCTTCCTGAGTGAAAACCGAGAGAAAATAATTATTAAAAATAGAGCACATTTCATTCTCCTTGTCAGTAAGATGCCCAGAGTTATTATTAAGGGGACCTATCATATCTCTAACTTTTGTTCTATAAACCTGGAAAAAAACTTTTGGGTTAGTTTTCGAATCCCTAGCAACTTTAATTTTGTAGTCCCGTTTTGCTTTTCTCATCCGTTTTTTAAAGTCCCTCTTCATGTCAATATATTGATTTATAAGATGACCCTCACCTCTTTTGATGCGCCTATAAATTCCTTTTGTTTGTCCTAAAATATATTTGAGCCTATTATTCATCCATTTCGGGTCATTTCTATTCAATATAATTTTTTTATACGGGATAAATGTCCTTTGGGCAGCATGTATAGTGTTTAGAAAGCTGTCATATTGATAGCTCTTATTACCCCAGTTCACAGATGACATTTGTTCTCTATGCCCATCGTAATCTGCTAAGCGAAAATCTGGGATCATTACTGAGTTATCCCTACTATCACTTTCTACAAAAGTGATGGACTGAACACATCGATTCTAGGCTGAGGGACTGATTACCTCAAACTCCTCTTCTTACCCCTCTCTCTGCTTTGTATTGGACTGAAGTAGCCACTGTGGTGAAACGTTTCCTTAATAAAGATTCCCATATGTTGCATAAGTGTCTCAATGTTCAACTTGTCGGTTTTCAAACCATTTATCACACCTACTATCATACTTCCATTCAGTGCTAAAGGTAATTGATTTGTGGTCGATTGCACCAAGTTCCTCTGTAATTTCTAAATTATTAACAAGGGTTTCCTTGTTTGCCAGAACCAAGTCAAGAAGGTTATTTTCCCTTACAGGCTCTGTCACAAACTTTTTTAAAAAAACAATCCTGAACTACCTCTAAGAAGTCGATAGATTCTAACTTCCCAGTCAAGGGATTCCAATCAATATGACTAAAGTTAAAGTCTCCTAGAATCACTATGTTATCGTATAAGAATGAGAAACAAAAGTGGGCGAGTACTGTGCCTTGTGAATAGCTTTTCACTCTGGCAGCCTCCGACTTCACTCTGTTTATAACTACCAGTTATTTCTTTTGCGTGCATTTTGTGTGCTATCACACCATGGTTGCACTTGTCGAACGCTTTTGCAAAATCAGTTTACACTACACCAGCATTTAGTTTACGTGATACAACTTAATGGTTTAAAAATACACGTGAGCAAGCGCTAGGACATCTTTATTTGAAACCGTTTCGAGACCATTGTCTATGTCCTAGTGTGGGCCCAACTTTTTTTTTTAAAGTACCTGTCCGTACTTATCAAGGTTTATTCAGTGAACTCTTATAAAAATCCTCTATATAGTGCAATCTTTTCGTAAATATGGTTGAAAAATTACCTCAGGAATTGGATATTGAAAAATTTCATCAATAATTGGATAGTGCCTTTGAAGCGGAGCTCAAGTAGGTGCTTTTCAATTTTCAATGCAATTTTTCAGTTGCATTTACGGAAAAAAAAGCACTACGGTATATAGAGTAAATAAGAGAGCTGCACTGTTCCATGTAACGTTATATTTCTCTGTGTTTGATCACTGTGTTTGTATCCATTCAGTGAAGTGTAGAGGAGGACTGTGCTGCCTTATGTGATAACAGAGTTGCAGGTTGTAAAGTGGATAGCGAACACAAGGTACACACGCAGCAGGGGTGAAGACAAGGTGCACATACAGCAGGGGTGAAGACAAGGTACACATGCAGCAGAAGTGAAGACAAGGTACACATACAGCAGGGGTGAAGACAAGGTACACATGCAGCAGAAGTGAAGACAAGGTACACATACAGCAGGGGTGAAGACAAGGTACACATGCAGCAGGGGTGAAGACAAGGTACACATGCAGCAGCAGTGAGACAAGGTACATGCAGCAGAAGTGAGACAGTACACATGCAGCAGGGGTGAAGACAAGGTACACATGCAGCAGGGGTGAAGACAAGGTACACATGCAGCAGGGGTGAAGACAAGGTACACATGCAGCAGGGGTGAAGACAAGGTACACATGCAGCAGGGGTGAAGACAAGGTACACATGCAGCAGGAGTGAAGACAAGGTGCACATGCAGCAGGAGTGAAGACAAGGTGCACATGCAGCAGGAGTGAAGACAAGGTACACATGCAGCAGGGGTGAAGACAAGGTGCACATGCAGCAGGAGTGAAGACAAGGTGCACATGCAGCAGGAGTGAAGACAAGGTGCACATGCAGCAGGAGTGAAGACAAGGTGCACACGCAGCAGGGGTGAAGACAAGGTTGCCTTGATGCCTGTGAAGGGCTGTTGACCCAAGAACAGGGAGCTATCGTATCTTCCCTCGGATCGAACCTAAATGCCTTAAGTTTCTTCTACACTTCCTTCACTCTCACCGCACTCTTCTAGTAGGCCTTAATTCAGGAATTTAATCTACCCTGCACCTCTTGTTTTCCCTTATAAATAATAATAATAATGTACAGTAGGTTGTTATGGCAGTATGTAGATTGGGGACCTGACCCTCATGTTCCATATAGTGTTAATATTAGCATATATCTCTTGTACATGTGTAAAGCATGTTTAAATTTGAATAAGTTCTTGGGTTCTTGGGAACGTCACAATGAAAAACAAGGAAAGTAAGAATATTGGGCTTGTTGGGGACAGTCAGATTAGATACATGGATAGGGCCTTCTGCTTGAAAGATAGGTTTAGGAGACAGAGGGTGTGATTCCCTGGGGCTGGAATGGAGGTTATTGTTAGTTGGCTTGACATCATGTATGGTAATGGGATGAATCCTATTATTTGCCTCAGTGCTGGAGGCAATGATGTAGGCAAGCATAGAAGTGAGGATTTAATTAGAAGGTATAGGGCAGCAATTAACATTATTAGGAAGAAGGGAGGGAGCCCTGTTATATGTGGCATTTTGCCAAGGGGTGTTGAAAATGAATGGCTGTCCAGAGCGATTGGTATAAATTGCTGGCTGGACAAACACTGTAAGGATAATGCAGTACCATTCATTGACAACTGGGACCAATTCCATGGCCGAAATGACATGTATGCCAGGGATAGGGTTCACTTATCCAGGGCAGGTGTGGGTTTTCTCGCTAGCTTATTTGAGGATGTTGTTAGGGCTTCAAACTAGAATTAGTTAGAGGTATGGGTTTAGGAATGGAAAATAATGAGTGTCGAAATATTGATTTAGGCTTTGATATCATAAATCTTAACAATAACAGTCATTGAGTAACAAAAAAATATAACATGGAGACCCATCCAGTGTGAAATATGACATAATTTACATAATTTTAACAGAAATTGTGTAAAAGAAAAGCTGAATAGGAAAAAGGTTCACAAGAAAAAACATTAATGTATTTTATACTAACTGTCAAAGTGCCAGAAATAAAATTAATGAATTACGTTTGGTAGCATGTGCTGGGAACTTTGATGTCATTGCAATAACTGAAACATGGTATAATTTAAAGAGTCGGGATATGATTGCTGAGTGTCATATTCAGGGGTTTAAGTTGTTCCATGTAGATAGATATAATGGGAAGGGGGGAGGAGTTGCATTATATGTACGAGAAAATATAAATTGTTGCATAAAAACAGGTATAAAAATAGATGGATCATTAACAGAATCTGTTTTGGTAAAGTTTTAGGTTAAGAAAAACTAATTCTAGGTGTAATATACTGACCTCCAGGCTTGGATCACGATAGAGGGAGACTTCTTTGGGACTAAATTGTTAGGGCTTCTACACACAATAACGTAGTGATAGTAGGGGATTTTAATTTAAGTCAAATTGACTGGACTTCTTTGACCGGTAATCTGGAGTCCAGTGACTTTATGGAAGTAGTTCAGGACTGTTTTCTGAAACTGTGTGTAACAGAGCCTATCAAGGGTAATAATTTGCTTGACCTAGTCTTGTCAAATAAAGAAACCCTTGTAAACAATTTGGAGATCACTGAAGAGCTTGGCGCAAGTGATCACAAACCCATTACTTTTAATATTACCTGGGAATACGAGAATAAGGATAATACGGTAAAAGTCCCCGATTTTCGTTTTGCCGATTATATTGGACTTACGGAACACCTGTCTAATCTCGATTGGGGTAATGTAGCTAATGATTTTATTGACAATGATCATACTTACGATTACGAAGGAATCTGCGTTTATGAATTTTTTCTTAATGTACAACGTGCTCAGAGTACAGTGGTACCTTGACTTACGAGTTTAATTCTTTCTGTGACCTAACTCATAACTCAATTTGCTCGTATATCAAATAAATTTTCTTCATTGAAATTAATTGAAATGCCATTAATTCGTTCCAGCCCCCAAAAAAAACACCCAAATTTTTTCATTACGGGTTTTTAAATAAGAAAAAGTATTTATAAATAAGAAATATTGTATAAAACATAATAAAAGAGAATGTAAAGAAATAAACTGGTTTTATAAAGTGTATTTACCTTGGAGATCAGACGACTTGGGCTAACGGAAGATGCTGGCGGAGGTGGAGGGTGGAAAAGATAGGCTTTAGTATGGTACATAATGTAGAAGTACTACGCTCGTACTGCCTCGCCAAGTCGATTACACGTACACCGCTCGTGTTTTTCTATGATTTCATGCTTTAATTCAATGGACATCATCCTTTTCTTCTCAGCACTGTCCTTTGCACTTACTTTCTTAAGACCCATGGTTAGAAAAAAGAAATTTGGCAAAATAATTGCACAAAACGCAAGCACAACACAAAAGAGACGCGGGATGTTGTGGCGTTCGCTGCGCCAACTAGTGGCGGCGTATCTGAAGCTTGCTTGTAACTCGGATTTTGGCTCCCAACTCAAAGCAAAAAATTGACTGAGCGACGGCTCGTAACTCGGAAAACTCGTAAGTTGGAACACTTGTAAGTGAAGGTACCACTGTATATATATATTCCCCAGAGAGAAATTAGGTCAAATAATAACGATTCCAAATCGGTGAACAGGAGGCTAAAGCATCTATTAGGAGAGAAAAGAGGAATATGTTCAGTTTAAAAGAGAAGTAAAAAAGGGGATTAGAAAGGCTAAACATGAATATGAAATTAGAGTTGGTAATGAATCAAAGACTAATCCAAAAGGGTTCTTTCAAGTGTATAGGACGAAGGTGAAGGAAAAAGTAGGACCTCTGAAAATTGAGATAACGAACTGGAAATGTCTTTATTTAATGATTATTTTTTGTCATTCTTTACACAAGACCCCTGTGGTTTAGCGCTTCTTTTTTATTATAATAATAATAATTTACACAAGACATAAATGAGATTCCAGAAATTAACAATTATTCAGTTCCTCAAGAATTCAAATTAACTAATATTACTGTCACGAGGGACATGGTTATCAGACAGATAGATAAACTGAAGCAAAATAAGTCCCCGGGACCCGACGAGTTATTTTCCAGGGTACTTAAAGAATGCAAGATGGAACTTAAGTCACCCATTAATGAGTGTGTTTAATGTATTCTTCCTAACTGGTGTTGTGCCAGAGAAGTGGAAGATAGCTAATGTAGTTCCTATATTCAAATCAGGGGATAAGTCCATTCCATCAAATTACCGTCCAATAAGCCTGACGTCTATAGTAGGCAAATTATTAGAATAAATTATTTTTATTATTTTTTATTATTAACACATCGGCCTTCTCCCACCAAGGCAGGGTGGCCCGAAAAAGAAAATCTTTCATCATTTGCTCCATCATTGTCTTGCCAGAGGCACACTTACACTACAATTATAAAACTGCAACATTAACACCCCTCCTTCAGAGTGCAGACACAACACTATACTTCCCATCTCCAGGACTCAAGTCCGGCCTGCCGGTTTCCCTGACTCCATGTCACTTTGCTCACACTCCAACAGCACATCAAGTCCTAAAAACCATTTGTCTCCATTCGCTCCTATCTAACACGCTTACACATGCTTGCTGGAAGTCAAAGCCCCTCACACACAAAACCTCCTTTACTCCCTCCCTCCAACATTTCCAAGGCCGACCCCTACCCCACCTTCCCTCCACTACAGATTTATACACTCTCAAAGTCATTCTATTTCCTTCCATCCTCTCTACATTTCCAAACCACCTCAACAACCCCTCCTCAGCCCTCTGGATAATAGTTTTGGTAATCCAGCACCTCCTCCTAATTTCCAAACTATATTCACACCACACATTGACCTCAGACATGACATCCCCAGCCTTCTTGTTGCAACATTCACCAACCATGTTTCACACCCATATAAGAGCATTGGTATAACTATACTCTCATACATTTGCCTCTTTGCTTCCATTGACAAAGTTCTTTGTCTCCACAGACTCCTAAGTGCACTACTCATCTTTTTCCCCTCATCAATTCTATGATTCACCTCATTATTCATAGACCCATCTGCTGACACGTCCATTCCTGCAGATGGGTCTATGGAAGATGAGGTGAATCATAGAATTGATGAGGGGAAAAAAGTGAGCAGTGCACTTAGGAATCTGTGGAGACAAAGAACTTTGTCCATGGAAGCAGAGAGGGGAATGTATGAGAGCATAGTTATACCATCGCTCTTATATGGGTATGAAACATGTGTGGTGAATGTTGCAACAAAGAGAAGACTGGAGGCAGTGAAGATGTCATATCTGAGGGCAATGTGTGGTGTGAATCAATTATAGCTGATATTATTAGAAGTCACATTGAAGAGCATAATTTGATTAATGAATCTCAGTATGGGTTCACGTTCTTCAATAAACCATTTGAGGCAGTAGACAGTGATAAAGAATATGATATTGTTTATTCGTATTTCAGTAAAGCAACGATAGAGTACTTCATAAAATACTTAAAAGTGACAGCTCATGGTATAGGAGGTAAAGTTCTAGCATGAATAAAGGAATGGCTTACTAATAGAAAGCAGAGAGTTTCCATTAATGGGGTCAAATCTGAATGGGGATTAGTCACTAGTGGCGTTCCTCAGGGATCGGTTTTAGGCCCTCTGTTGTTCATAATTTACATTAATGACCTTGATGAAGGAATTACATGTGACATGAGCAAATTTGCTGATAGAAAAATAGGCCGTATGATTCATTCTGAGGAGGATACCAGTGAACTCAAGGAGGATTTGGACAAATTAATGTCTTGGTATGAAAAGTGGCAGATGAAGTTCAATGTGGACAAGTGTAAAGTCCTAGTCCTTGATAATGAAAATAAGCCTCGAAGTTATAAACTAAAAAGACTTGGGAGTCATCGTAAGCAGAAATCTAAAGACAAGACAACAGTGCCTAAGTGTGCGCAATAAGGCCAGATTACTAGGATTTATTTCAAGAAGTATAAGTGAAGTCCAAAAGTTATTTTACAGGTCTATACAACACTAGTGAGGCCTAATTTGGATTATGCCGCTCAATTTTGGTGTTCCTACTACAGAATCGATATAGAGTCATTGGAGAACATACATAGAAGAATGGCCAAAATAATTTACTGTATAAGGAATCTCCCGTATGATAGACTTAGAGCCTTGAATCTTCACTCTCTGGAGAGAGACAGAATGATAGGAGATATCATCGAAGTGTATAAGTGGCTGATGGACATAAACAAAGGTGATATTAATAAAGTACTGAGGATATCGAACTAGGTAGGAACCAGAAATAACGGATTTTAGTTGGATAAATTTAGATTTAGAAAGGACATATGTAAGTACTGGTTTTCGAACAGAATTGTGGATGCGTGGAACACACTTCCGAGTAGGGTGATAGAGGATAGGACCCTGGGTAGCTTCATAAAGAGATTTTACAAATATGAGTGGGAGGGGCTGGGTTTGATTGGTGTCGTTGGTACAGGATTAAATTCTTGGGTAGCTTTGGGTAGTGGTGGTTTTGATAAGGACGTGCCTTGTATGGGCCAGTAGGCCTTCTGCAGTGTTCCTCTATTCTTATATTTTTATGTTGGTGTAACAATACTCACAAGACACGTTTGCAACACCTATTAAAAATAGGTGTTTCGCTCGCTGGTGACTATTAATCCAGCGGGCGAAACATCTTAATAAAATGCCGTCTTTATTTCAAGTATTTACCCTCGTCAACTCTTCCTGCGTGCTGTGGAAAAGGAACATTTGGGTACAGTGGATGACATTTATTGGAGATTACGTTTCGCCACGAGTGGCTTCATTAGTGCTAAATTATACGAAGGCAAAACAGGGCGTTACATAGTGGACAGTTCAAGTGACCGGTAGCAAATGTGAGGTGCTGTTACACAATCTAGTTAATGTTTTTGGAACAAGCCTTCTCTTGTATAGTAAAAATTACCTGCGTGTTGTTTCTCCCTCTGCTTTTGTTACATTTTCCCGTTCTACCAAGGTAATTACAACGCTTGCCAGGCACCGTTTGTGGAGAAAAAGTGGATTACGTGGTCGTGGCGCAAGTTTACGATCTCGTTGATATTAAGGAAGACTTTTGTCGTGGCTCTAACCTGCAGCGCTGTATAACCCCTGTGGTTTAGCGCTTCTATTTGATTATAATAATAATGTGGCTCTAGTTGCTCTCCTAGAGAGCGAAGCTGGATGATCCACACGGGTTTAGCTTTTTTATAAATATTTTTATTAATAATACTCTAGTAGTAGTAATAATAATAATAATAATAATAATACAAGAGAAAGCTGGCTGTATATTTTGGGTGAACAACAGCGTCAATACTACGACAACTACGTCTTAAAACTGTTACTACTACTACTAATATTATTACTACTACTTCTATTATTAAATCGACGTTAATAATTGGCTTAAAAATATATTAATACAAACGGTGGAAAGTCAAAATAATAAATACAGTTATGGTGTAATGGTGAGGCTTTATTTTGCTCTTTTGAAGTTTGAAATATTCATAATATATTTTTTGAATTCGTGATGGGGATTCTAACACTCGGTGTAGGCGACCATTACCATAGTTAAATAATTTATAACCTTGGGATTGTTAATTCAAGATATGAAGCCTTGCATTATAGTTATATAGTACATGGGAAGGGTTATACATGTCTCACTTAGAGGTTACTTTAATGACTTACGAAATCGTAATAACACGATTGCAAACAAACCACGGTACGGGTGGGGCTCGAACTCGGTGAAAGTCGTAAAACTCCAGGCCAGTGCGTAAGCCACTGGAGTTTTACGACTCACTTGCCGTGAGTTCGATCCCCACCCGTACCCTGGTTAGTTTAATCACAGTAGACAATATTTGGGATTAAAGTTTTGTTGATTGATGGTGAACAGGAGTTTCATGACTGTCGTCTGTCGATAAGTTTTAAGCACAGTTTACTTTATTGATTGTTGTGAAGAAATGACACAAATTGTAGAAGAAACTTCTGTTGAGACAATTGTTTACAGTTATGGAGCTTTATCAAGTTATGGAGCTTTACCAAGTTATGGAGCTTTACCAAGTTACGAAGCTTTATAAAGTTATGGAGCTGTATCAAGTTATGGAGCTTTATCAAGTTATGGAGCTTAATAAGTTATGGAGCTTAATAACTTATGGAGCTTTATCAAGTTACGAAGCTTTATCAAGTTATGGAGCTGTATCAAGTTATAGAGCTTTACCAAGTTGTGAAGCTTTACCAAGTTATGGAGCTTTACCAAGTTATGGAGCTTTATCAAGTTATGGAGCTTTACCAAGTTATGGAGCTTTATCAAGTTATGGAGCTTTATCAAGTTATGGAGCTTTACCAAGTAATGAAGCTGTGTCGAGCTTCAAATTAATGGAGCTATATCAAGTTATGGAGTTTCATCAAGTTATGGACATGTATCAGTTGTGGAGTTGTATCATGTTGTGGAACTATATCAAGTTATAGAGCTGTATCAAGTTACGGAGCTTCATCAAGTTATAGAGCTTTTTCAAGTTATGGAGCTTCATCAAGTTACGGAGCTTCATCAAGTTATAGAGCTTTATCAAGTTATGGAGCTTCATCAAGTTAGGGAGCTTCATAAAGTTATGGAGCTTCATCAAGTTATGGAGCTTCATCAAGTTATGGAGATTCATCAAGTTATGGAGCTTCATAAAGTTATAGAGCTTTAAGTTATGGAGCTTCATCAAGTTAGGGAGCTTCATCAAGTTATGGAGCTTTATCAAGTTATGGAGCTTAATCAAATTACGGAGCATTATCAAGTTACGGAGCATTATCAAGTTATGGAGCTTCATCAAGTTAGGGAGCTTCATCAAGTTATGGAGCTTTATCAAGTTATGGAGCTTCATCAAATTACGGAGCATTATCAAGTTATGGAGCTTTATCAAGTTATGGAACTTCATCAAATTACGGAGCATTATCAAGTTATGGAGCTTCATCAAGTTATGGAGCTTCATCAAATTACGGAGCATTATCAAGTTATGGAGCTTCATCAAGTTATGGAGCTTCATCAAATTACGGAGCATTATCAAGTTAGGGAGCTTCATCAAGTTATGGAGCTTCATCAAGTTATGGAGCTTCATCAAATTACGGAGCATTATCAAGTTATGGAGCTTTATCAAGTTATGGAGCTTCATAAAGTTTACTGGTTGTTGCCTTGACTTCACATTGCTGGTAGTCACATCTGTATTTGTGTCTCGTCGTCCAGTTTCAAGTTGTATTTTATTTGTGTTAGATAATTTGTTAAATTGACGGTGTTACGTTGCAGTTGCCACTTTTCCGCCCACAACTTAACTTTATGTAATTACCCTCAAGCTCCATCCAGTTCTCAGACTTGATTTATAATATATATAAACCCTCAAACAAACACACTACACACACTACATACACTACATACACTACACACACTACATACACTACACACACTACATACACTACACACACTACATACACTACATACACTACACACACTACACACTACATACACTACACACACTACATACACTACACACACTACATACACTACACACACTACATACACATACACTACATACACTACACACACTACACACACTACACACACTACACACACTACACACACTACACTACACTACACACTACACTACACACTACACACTACTACAAATACACACACTACACACACTACAACACACACTACACTACATACATCACTACAAAACTACCCCACACTACACACACTACACACACTACACACACTACAACACTACACACACTACACACACTACACACACTACAACACTACAATACATAATTACACACATACACACACTACACAACTACACACACTACACACACACACACTACATACACTACATACACACACACACTACCTACACTACATACACACAC
>WNWK01021309.1:0-34267 GCA_009830355.1 Cherax destructor | reverse complement strand
TCATGGTAACATCGATCTACACAAACCCCATTACCTTTTGGGCACTCATTCAGCCCTGAAGCCAAGTTAAGATCAGCTTAACCATACCAGCTCACTCCAGCAGCCATGTTCCTCCAGGAAGGGATTGTGGGAAGCCAGAGTCTCTGTAAGCTCCTCCCCCTCAAACAAAAACACATCACTTTGCACATCTCCACATGTACTCTCAATATATCTTATGTTATTACAATGAGACATGCAATTTATAACTAGTATTTATAAAAAAAATGTGCATTTATATTTTATATAACCTATTATATTGAGAAAATCAGTTTAATCCAGCTTCTTAAGTTTTAAGGATGGCCAAGCCTTTAAACCTCCCAAGCAGCACTTCTGATTAATTCAATATAATTAGGCATTCATGTTATTTAATTACAACAATACATGCTGGGTTCCATAGCCCCCATAACAAGTCCATAATACCCCATAACAGAACTCTCCCTGGAATTTGTCCAAGCTGAAGGTGTCCTCCAGGGATGTGTTCTGAGCACAACACTCCTTCTCCTTGCTATAAATAATCTGGCATCTGTTCTCCCATCCAATATTTGGTCATCGCTCTATGTGGATGACTTTGCTATAGCTTGTGCAGGTGCTGACTGTCACCTCATTGCAGTTTCCCTCCAGCATGCCATCAACCGGGTTTCTAATTGGGCCACCACTCACGGGTTTAAATTTTCTAGTGGCAAAACTCATCAAATTACGTTTACTAGATGTTCAGTGGTCTCTGATTATCCATTGTACCTATACGGCTCACGTATCCCAGAACGTGATACAGTCAGGTTCCTCGGCCTCCTGTTCGCCGTCGATTGTCCTGGAAACCTCACATTACCTCTCTGAAGGCAACTTGTCACACCGGCTGAACCTTCTTAAAACCCTCGCACATCTTTCATGGGGGGCTGAACGTAGAACTCTCCTTCGCCTGCATTCAGCCCTAATTTTGTCGAAACTCGATTATGGTGACCAGATATATTCGGCGGCCTCCCCTGCTACTCTTTCCATCCTTAATCCCATCCATCACCAGGGATTACGCTTATGCCTTGGTGCATTTCGTTCTTCCCGGTTGAGAGCCTCTATGTAGAGCGAACATTCCATCCTTATCCGATCGTCGTGATGCACATTGCATTCGCTATTTTGTTCGCTCTCATGACCCCCCAATCCCTCCATGTATAGGATTGTTACAGATGTTAGTAGGCGCTCTTTATTTGTTGTCGCCCTGCTTACGTCGTCCCTTTTCTCTTCGTCTACATTCACTCTTGTCTTCCCTTCATCTCCCACCTCTATATGTTCATGTGACATCTCCCTTTCCCCTACCCCCTTGGGAAGTTCCTGCTGTCCGTGTCTGTTCTATTCTCTACCTTGCGAGCCCAACTACCTACGGCGGCTTCTCGCTCTTTGTTTCTAGACCATTTCCGTTCTCATTCCCATGCCATGCAGTATACACCGATGGTTCAAAGTCATCTGACGGCGTCGGATTGCAGCAGTGTTTCCGGACAGCGCGTACGGGGCATCTATTACCCTCGGCTAGCATATTTACGGCTGAATTGTATGCCATTCTTGTGGCACTTATCCGTATTGCATCTATGCCTGTGTCACCATTTGTGGTCGTTTCAGACTCCCTTAGTGCTTTACAGGCTATCCAGTAAAAATTGATACATCTCACCCCTAGTTCTTCGTATCCAACTTTGGTTATGCCGTATCTCTAGCAAGCACAAAGATATTGTTTTTGTTGGGTCCTGGTCATGTTGACATACAGGGCAATGAACAGGCAGACACTGCTGCGCGGTCAGCAGTACATGACCTTCCAGTTTCATATAGAGGTGTTCCTTTCACGGACTATTTTGCGGTCATTGCTACCCACCTTCTCACCCGTTGGCAACAACGCTGGTCTGACCTGCTGAATAACAAACTTCATTCTATTAAACTGGTTATAGGTTTCTGGCCGCCTTCTTGTCACCAATGTCGAGGTTGGGAGACTACACTCTCCCGTCTTCGCATCGGCCACACTCGTCTTACTCACGGGTATCTCATGGAGAGGCTCCCTGCCCCTCTCTGTGAGCATTGTCAGGTTCCAGTGTCTGTTCAACATATTCTGTTGGACTGCCCACTCTATCAACGAGCACTCAGAATTTACCTCCAACGGCGTCTTCGCTCTGCGGCCCTTTCTTTACCTTCCCTTCTTGCAGATGGACCCTCCTTTAATCCTGATTCTCTCGTTGACTTTTTGACGGAAACTGACTTACTACACAAACTCTGAAGATTATACCTCTAGCACCTCCCTCAGTCCCGTCTACCTTGATCTCTTGCTACCCTCTATCCCTGCACTATCCACCATCCTGCTGCACTCCATACCCTACTTATCATCCATCTCCCTCTTACAATCCATTCTCCCTGTATCCTGCAATAACCTGCAGCGCTGTATAACCCCTGTGGTTTAGCGCTTCTATTTGATTATAATAATAATAATGTCAATAGATTGCATTATTTTAATTGATTTGGGAAAAAAAATCAGTAACAACAAACCGTAAAACATATCACAAGCTCTACCTGTAATTCAATAGAACCATCATTCCTCAATAACCTACGAAAGAATCATGATACTCTGATAAATACTCTTTGCATGAGAGGTATTATAATGTCAATAACTTATTCCTGAGATATTGATAATTATGCTTGGGTAAAAATCTAGGGAAATGGCATGCCAAACTTCAGCACACTATAATTCCCTATCCCCAAGGGAAGCCAGAAGGCTACTGAGCTGCTCCCTGCACCTCTCACACAGTACACTCCTCACAGAAGTTGCCATGTAGTGTATTTCAAGTGAAACAATCATAAAAATCGCAATTTTGGGGGTAAAAAAAAAAACTGACTAATTGCCAACATGTCCTCTTCCCAAGTGAAAGATCAAAAAAAAATACTTTTTAGTAAAACATACTTAGAAATATGATAGAAACATGTCATTTACATCAACATGTTGCCAGAATTATGCACTATTTTTTGGTAAGAAAATTTTATTTTCCATAATTTTTCGATTTCAATATTTTTTATCACTCAAAACGTCTTGCCGTCCCCCTTAATACCTGAAATCCTTACTATCAGTATAATCATTGTGTCACTATTGATTAAGACCTATCATAAGACTTGAAAAGCCTAGGCATACCTAGGCATATTATTGGCCATCTTGTAATATCTACTTCATAAAATGTATAATAATATAAGTACACCCCACTTTGTATATTACTAGAAATAAAGAATTTGAATTTGAATTTGAATAACCTCAACTCCCTCTCCCCTCCTCACCTTCTTCAATACGCCAACAAATACTCATCTCAGACCACTAATAACACAACAAAAGGCAGCAGTTAGAATGATAACAAATTCTCACTCCAGGCAACATACTCCACCAATATTCAAAAACCTAAACTTACTCACCATACAAGACATCCATACTTTTACTGTGCCTATTACATACATAGAACACTCTATGCAGATATTAACCCACCACTCAAACTTCTCCTTACTAATTTTAACAGGACACATGACCATAACACTAGACACAGATCACTCCTCGATGTTCCCGTGTCCACCTAACACTATGTAAAAACTCAATGCACATAAAAGGCACGAAAATTTGGAATTCATTACCTGTCATTGCCAAAGAAACCCTACCTGTACCCCAATTCAAAACGATGCTAAAAAACCACCTTCTCACCCAAAGCTAATTGCTCCATATCAACCATTCCCAGCAAAGTAGAATAATCACTTAACGTAAAACCTGACTAATCAATTCAATGTAATGTATGAATGAACGAATGAATGAATGTAAAACCTGTTATGAATAATACATACTTAGCTAATTATTCCCACAACACTTACATTATAATGACCACGTAAACTAACTGCAATGCAATTAATTGTTTTAAATTGTTATCTCACTCAATTAGTTGCATTGCTGCAATAAATTGCTACAATTAATTGATATGTTCAACTTATATTCAAACTTTATAACTTAGATATGCAACTTTACTTATTTTATAAATTATCAACCATAACTTTTTATTATTTTATTATTATTATTGCTTTAATTTGTTTAATCTGATTTAATTAATTTTATAATGAAGACAAAAGTACAAAACTATGTTCAAATTTCATAGCTTAAATACTCACCTTTACTCATTGTATACTATCTACAAAAATTCTTACAATTTAGTTTTAAGTTAATTTTAAGTCTTCCCAAAATGCCCTGCATACTAGGGGCTTTTGGCATGTACACCTCATGTAATCTCAATAACCAAATGTAATTCTTTGTATCATGTCCAAATAAAAATATTATTATTATTATTATTATTATTATTATTATTATTATAAGAGTATACTCCAGGTAAGAGTCTTCAATAAAGGTATGTAATGTTCATTTATCATTAAAATTAGTCATTTATATTTCTCATTGTTTTCTGTATGTAAAACTATAGTTATTCTTTAAAAATTTATTTTTTGTTAATATTTTTGAGTGGAACAGATTAATTGTATTTACATTATTTTTTATGGGAAATATTACTTCTGTTTTCGTATGTTTCAGATTTAGACTGACCTTCTGGAACGGATTAAGTACGAAATCCGGGGTTCCACTGTACCTATTTACAAAGCAGGAGACAGGTCCTTAGCTTTGAACTATAGACCTACAAACCTTACCTCCACTGTGGGAAAATTTATGGATAGTAATTGCCTAGGCAATTCATAGCCATCTTGAAAGGCATAAATTGATTTGAGGAGGTAGATCATGGTAATGAATATGATATTGTGTATATGGTCTTCAGTAAGGCGTTTGACAGAGTTCCACATCAAAGGCTATTGAGGAAACTTAAGGCACACGAAATAGGAGGAGAATTTTTTTCCTGGTAGAGGCATGGTTGACAAATAGGCAGCAGAGTTTTGCATAAATGGAGAGAAATCAAAATGGGGCCACGTTACAAGCGGTGTTTCACAGGGGTCAGCATTGGGCCCTTTGTTGTTCACAGTTTACATAAATGACATAGATGAGGGAATAAATAGCGACATAGCAAATTTGCTGATGACAGCAAAATAGGCCATCCAATTCATTCTAATGAGGACATTAGAACACTCCAGGAAGATTTGAATAGACTGATGCAGTGGTCGGAGAAGTGGCAGATGCAGTTTAATATAGACAAATGCAAAGTTCTCTATGTTGGACAGGTAAATAACCATGCCACATATAAACACAATAATGTAGATCTTAATATTACTGATTGTGAAAAGAATTTAGGAGTTCTGGTTAGCAGTAAATCTGAAACCAAGATAACAGTGCATAAGTGTTTGCAATAAAACGAACAGAATCCTTGGCTTCATATCAAGAAGCATAAATAATAGAAGTTCTTAGCTTGTTCTTCAGCTCTATATATCTTTGGTTAGGTCTCATTTAGATTATGCTGCACAGTTCTGGTCATCGTATTATAGAATGGATATAAATGCACTGGAAAATGTACAAAGGAGGTTGACAAAGTTGATCCCGTGTATCAGAAATCTTCCCTATGAGGATAGACTGAGGGCCCTGAATCTACACTCTGTAGAAAGGCGTAGAATTAGGGGGGATATGATTGAGGTGTATAAATGGAAAACAGTATTAAATAGAGGGGATGTAAATAGTGTGCTAAAAATATCTAGCCAAGACAGGACTTGCAGCAATGGTTTCAAGTTGGAAAAATTCAGATTCAGGAAGGATACAGGAAAGCACTGGTTTGGTAATAGTTGTGGATGAGTGGAATAAACTCCTGAGTACTGTTATAAAAGCTAAAATGTTGTGTATTTTTAAAAATAGGTTAGATAAATACATGAGTGGGTGTGAGTTGGGCCTGACTAGCTTGTGCCAGTAGGTCTGATGCTGTGCTCCTTAAGTGGATGTGACCTGGACCTGACTAGGTTGGGTCAGTGGCATAAGCCGGTAGGCGACTTGGACATGCCTCACATTGGCCAGTAGGCCTGTTGCAGTGTTCCTTCTTATGTTCTTATATGACAACTGCCACTTTGTGCTAGATTCTTTATCTTTTAATCCCACACCTTTTGCCAATACCTGAGCATTCACTTCTCTTACAACCCTATTTATAAATACAGTTGTACCCTGGTTTATGTAATTAATTCGTTCCAGAATGCTGTTCAAGTGCTGTTACCAAACGAATTTGTTCCCATAAGGAATAATGTAAATTAGATTAGTCCTTTTAGACCCCCAAAAATACACTTACAAAAGCACTTACAAAAATACACTTATATAATTGTTCAAGTTTGGAGCAGTATGTAAACTGGGGATCCACTGTACGTATATTGAACAACCATGATGACATCACACATCCCTGTCTAAGGTCTACTTTTACTGGGAAATAATCTCCCTCCTACATACTCTAACCTGAGCCTCACTATCCTTGTTAAAACTCTTCATTTCTTTCAGTAACCTACCTCCTATTCCATACATTTGCAGCATCTGCCACATTGCCCCTCTATCCACTCCATCATACATCTTTTCCAAATCCATAAATACAACAAAAATCTCTTTACCGTTATCTAAATACAGTGGTACCTCGGTTAACGATATTTTTTCGTTCCAGAATGCTGTTCAAGTGCCATTAACAAACAATTTATCCCCATAAGGAATAATGTAATAGACTAGTCCTTTTAGATCCCCAAAAATACACTTACAAAAGCATTTAAAAAAATAAACTTACATAAAAGGGCGAGTTTGGGGACCATCGTTAACTGAGGTACCACTGTACTATGTTTCACTGTAAACACTTGGTCTACACACCCCCTACCCTTCCTAAAGCCTCCTTGTTCATCTGCGATCCTGCTCTCTGTCTTACTTTTAATTCTTTCAGTATACTCAATAGGTATATTCAATAGGCTTATTCCCTTATAATTTTTACACTCTCTTTTGTCCCATTTGCCTTTATACAAAGGAACTATCTATCATACACTTTATCAGGTATACTCAACAGGCTTATTCCTCTATAATTTTAACATTCTCTTTTGTCCCCTTTGCCTTTATACAAAGGAACTATGTATGCTTTCTGCTAATCCCTAGGTACCTTACCCTCTTCCATACATTTATTAAATAAAAGCACCAACCATTCGAAAACTATATCCTCACCTGCTTTTTGACATTATAGTTTATTAAATCATCAAGTGATCTGAAACTGATCACTGGGATTAGCAATGATCTCTGTATTGATTAGTTTTTTTTTAACAGTGGATATTTCTCACCAAGGTAGGGTGACCTAAAAAGAGGAAAACACTTTCACTGTCATTCATTCAATCACTTTTGTCAGAAGGTAGCTGACATCACAGTTCTGATGACCCTCCAAAACTACAGCATCCCCACACTTCCTTCAGAGTGCAGGCACTGTATTTCCCACCTCCAGGATTCAAGTCCAGTTAACCAGTTTCCCTGAATATCTTCATAAATGTTACCTTGCTTACACTCCAAAAGCACATCATTATAAAAACCACTTGCCTCCACTCACTCCTATCTAACACATTTATACACACCTGTTGGATGTTCAAGCCCCCTTTCATGCAAAACCTCTTTTATCCCCTCTCTTTAACCTTTCCTAGGACAACCCCTACCCTGCATTCCCTCCACTATAGATTTATACACCCTCCAAGTCATTCTGTTTTTCTCCTCTCTAAATGTCCAAACCACCTCAGTAACCCCTCATCATCTCTGTATATAATGCTTTTAACCCCACACCTCTTACTGACCAAACTACAAATTCTCAGCATAATATTCATACCACACATTATCCTCCGGTTAGCCGAACTTGAGTTCTGGAAATGGAAAGTACAATGCCTACGCTTTAACCCTTTCAGATTCGAGACCCTCGATCCTTAACCCTTAAACGGTCCAAACGTATATATACGTTCACACGTCCAGTGCCCCGAATATTTTGATTTTTTTTTATAGAAATAAAGAACACATTTTTTTTAAGTGTTATCGGATAAAAAAAACAATTCGGGTGAGTAGTTACCGAGATATGAGGTGGAAAAGTTGGCACTGGATGCTCACCTGACAGCAACAGGAGCCCTGCCGCTTGCAGAATTGTTGCCGATATACCTTTTTTTATCTTTTTTTATTATTTTTATATAATTTTTGTTCTGATAATTACAATTTATAGTAGTTCTTGTGATTTCATAGCCAATCTTTGTTCTGACAGTAATATTAGGTACTGAAATTGTACTCAAATAATAATAAAGTGCATAAAAATAATAATAATAATAATGATAGTGAATAATAATGATAACAATAATAATAATAATACAATAAAGTTCCCTTGAAGCCATTATGTAAGATATGTGTCACTGCCTTATCTCATCTGAGCTCCACTAATGATGACTGGTGACATTTGACAAGGGGTAAGGGGTAGTCTTATCTCTTCTTATCAGTCCAGTAATTACAGTGATGACATTTGACGAGCTTTCACTGCTTACCTTTATTTGTTAGCAAACCTGTCTGTCTGTGTCTGTCTGTGTGTCTGTCTTTCTGTCTGCTTGTCTCAGAGAGTAGCTCATAAACCAACTGGTATTACGCAGATCACAAGCACATTATATCACTTTGTCTTGATTTTTTTAGTTATCCTAGGTAATTTACACTATGTAAAGTAAATTTATATGTATAATTGTATTTACATATGTGTTCCTGTGAGATAGAGACAGAGACAGATAGATACAGACAGACAGACAGAGATAGACAGCCAATCAGGTACCCAGCTGACCAGCCAGCTGCTGGCCAGCCAGGTGGCCAACCAGCTGCTTGCCAGCCAGGTGGCCAGGCAGGCAGGCAGCCAGCTGGCCTGACACCCTGCCAACATCACTTTCCACTTCAAAGGGGAGTGTTAATATGACATGACATCAGTGAATTCTTGGTGTTTGCCGCAGTGTTTGCTCTAGCTGGCGCTCAATTTAACTGGTGCTCCCACAAGGTACTAAGTGGTCCCAGATTTTTTAATATGGCGCACACCAGGCATCTCAGGCCAATCATGTCAAATTTGGAGGCAGGAAAAATAAAACGTAAATATATGTTTGGGGCAATAGCAGTATTAACGTATATATATGTTTGGACCGTTTAACCCTTTGGGGGTTTCAGGACCCTCTCCGAATCTCGTTCTCAGGGTCGCAAATTTTTCGGAAAAAATTTATTTTTTCTTACGAAATGATAATCTTTTTCCGATCATAACGCCACCAAAATTATGAAATTTGATAAAAAACTAATGGAATTATGCTTTCGCGAAGTTAGCGGTAGCCATGACACTTACGCATCGGCGATTTCGCCCATTTTGAGCCCTATTTTCGGCATATTCCAATGTTTCAGTCTACTAAAATTATAGCTATTTTGCTAGAACTCCATTTCTTCTATCGATTGAGTACAAGAAACCACCTATTTACCAATTTCAACTACCCAAAATAGTGATCAGAAAATGGCAATTTGGCCAATTTCACACAAATTTCAAAAGATGCCAATTTCAAAATAGGGTCCAGAATAAACAAGGCAGACATTCCTGGCACTAAAATAACATCTTCTCTGTTCATTAGTCACGTCTCCTCCAGGCCCCTCTTACATTACTTTTGCTTTCCATTTTGAATTTAATTCTCACAAAAAATAGAAGATTTACTGTTATGTATACAACTGCATCATTGTAAAAATGGTATAAATAATATCAGCGCACTTGTGCAAGAATATTAGACTCGCCAGTTGATGTGTACTGGATGCATGGTGTGATTTGTTTACTCTTGAACATCGGCCAAAATCGAACATTTTTGCTACTTTGCGCTCAGTTTCAAGGTACTTGTCATCATGAAACCAGTCAAAATTATCTCTATTTCTGTAATATATCATCCATTATATCAAATGAGACTAAGAAAACGAGAATACAAGCATAAATACTATACGAAAATAGACTACAAAGTCGCTGTTTTAAACCAAAAACACGGTCAGATTTTTTTTTCCTCATTATGCACTGTGTGGTGCAGGATTTTTTTTATACAGTGGACCCTCGCCATTCGAATTTAATCCGTTCCAGGAGCTTGTTCTTAACGTGAAATGTTCGAAAGGCGATTTAATTTTTCCCATAAGAAATAATGGAAATACAATTAATCCGTTCCTGCTGTCAGGAGGCATGACAAAATAGTACTTCACTGTGAAGCTATTATCAAGTCAACAGCTTATTTATCAATCACAATTCATCTAATATGACATAATAAACAATATAAATAACATAAAAACCTGATATACACTCTAGAATGAATAAAATATGTATGTCATTACGAATGTGGTGGCTGGGAAGGATGGTGGTGGCGAGCATTCTCGCTACAGCTGTGAAAACATCTTCCCATTCTTTCCTCCTTCAGACGTGTTAGTATAAGAGAAAACGGAGTTTGTAATGCTATCTGCATTAGATCACTTCCAGTCAGCTTCAAGTAGTGAACAGAAATCGTACGTGTCAGGCTGGTAACAACAACAACTGGTTTGTTTACAAAACTCCCTCCTGAACCTTCATTTAATCTTGTTTACTCACCACTGCCTCTACCACCACTGCCTCTCACCACTGCCTCAACCCCCACTGCCTCTACCACCACTGCCTCCCACCACTGCCTCAACCACCACTGCCTCAACCACCATTGCCTCTACCACCACTGCCTCTACCACCACTGCCTCTACCACTGCCTCTCACCACTGCCTCTACCACCACTGCCTCTACCACCACTGCCTCTACCACCACTGCCTCTACCACCACTGCCTCTACCACCACTGCCTCTCACCACTGCCTCTACCACCACTGCCTCTACCACCACTGCCTCACACTTAATGAACAAACTCCAAACAATTATAATTAAGTGTGAAATGTCTGGATGAGCGTGCAGGGTATTGTTCTCTCGAGTGTAAACAACGAGGGACTGGCTCTCCAAGTGCCTGGGCGGACAGGTGATGGACACACTTGTTCGAATCGTGATATTTTGTTCGCATGACGATATCGATTTTCTTGTTTTAATGACGATTTGTTCGACTGCCGAGCCGTTCGAATAGCGGGGGTCCACTGTACATACTGCACACACTAACCGAAAAAGACCCATTCTCTCACATCTAGGTCTAACAGCCTGTTTCTGCTTGATTTGAGGGCGCTAGAATTTAGGCATACTAGTACGATGAAAACCCTGGGAAGTCTGCGAACCTGAAGGCATACCCTCCAATATTCAAACAAAATGTTAATTAAACATCTTGACTCAGGGCTGCAACAAACACGGAAAAATGTTAATCTTATGAAAATATTGTATTTTGAGACAGTGATCCCTCTAGACAAACACCTGACACTTATTATGTAAGTAATAAGTTGTTGGTAATGCACTTGATCTGCAGGCTTCTGGAATGAATTTTGTTCGTTAGCCGGGGGTCCACTGTATTATAGGCCAAAAAAAAATTTTTGTGATCAATACTTACCGAGATATGGAGGTGTGAAGTTTGACAGAAATTGAACTGCTTATGGCAACATCGCGGACTGCCTGTCACCCAGTAATAGTTTTTTTTTTTTCCTACTTTTTTCTTTCATTTTTTAATATTTTATTTTTTAAAGTAATTTTTATGGCCTGTGAGACCAATATAAAGACTATTTGGTATATATTCACTCATTGTATAATATACAATGACCACAAACTTTGCTGTCATTATATTGTTTACAAAACATGTTTACACAAACCAACAATAAAAAAATATTGTTTATTACTATTTTTCTATCATATATATACACATATAGAGTCACTGGACACGTTCCTAGAACTGCAAGAGGTTTGGAAAGCTTGTAGTTGTGTGGGGGTGTGTGGACTCGTAAATATGTTGAGTCACTGGTGTGTCTTGTCACAAAGATGCATCATACCACTCACTCACTAACCCTCAATGCCTTCCACAACACATCCCTTCCTCCCCACCAACCTACCTTCCTCCTTTCCTTCCTTCCTACCTACCTTCCCTCCTTCCTTCCTTCCTTCTTCCTTCCTACCTACTTTCCTTTCTTCCTACCTACCTTCCATCCTTCCTTACTTCTTCCTTCCTAACTACCTTCCCACCTTCCTTCCTTCAAGTAAATTTTATGGCCTGTGAGACCAATATAAGTTATATTGTATGTATATTAACTCATTGTATGCTACACAATAACCGCACAAACATTGTCATTATATTGTTTACAAAACATGTTTACACAAACCAACAATAAAAAATGTTGTTTATTACTATTTTCTATCATATATACACATATATAAAGTCACTGGACACTTCCTATAACTGCAAGAGGTTCTGTAAGCTTGTAGTTGTTGTGTGGGGGTGGACTTGTAAATATGCCGAGTCACCGGCATAATTAGTGTCACAGTGACAAATTACACCATCACTCACCACCCTCACTGCCTGTCAACACCCATCCCTTCCTCATTACCCCACCACCTCACATGGAAATAAGTCACTGTCTGAATTTTTTGGGTTATCCTAGGTTGATGGTCTCCATCCTTCCTTACTTCCTACCTTCCTACCTACCTTCCCTCCTTCCTACCTACCTTCCTTCCTTACTTTTTCCTTCCTCTCATCTTTTCCTTTCTTCTTTCCTACCTTCCTTCCTACCTTCCTTCCTTCCTCTCATCTCTTCCTTTCTTCCTTCCTTCTGGTTTCCTGGGAATTGCTTTTGGTCACAAACTCCTCAAAACCATGAAATTCATCTTCACTGACACTTCCATCTGTGTTTGAACTGTCACTTGGGAATAAAAGAGTCTCAATTTGCTGAGGAGTGAGGAGTTTCTTAGCGCTAGACATGGTGAACAAGGCATACTAAAATGGCATTCCCACAATGCACCACTAGGTCCCCGATTTTTTTCCTACTGCGCACACTGACCACACAGACCCATTCTCTCATATCTAGGCCTACCAGCCTTTTCCTGCTTGATTTGAGGGCGCTAGAATTTACGCGTACTACTAGTATGTCACCAACCCTGGCGCGTAAGACGTACTAGTACATCAAAAACCCTGAAAGGGTTAAAGGAGGGGTTTGGGATATTGGCAGTTTGGAGGGACATCTAAACTGTCGTATCTGAGTGCCTCTGCAAAGTCAGTGATTATGTATGAGTGATGGTAAAAGTGTTGAATGCCGATTCCTTTTTTTCTTTTTGGGTCACCCTTCCTCGATGGGAAACGGCCGACGTGTTAAAAAGCATTATCCTCAGACACAATATCTCCAGTGCCTCTGGTCTCCTTGCTGCAACATTCACACCTGATGCTTCACACCATATAAGAGTGTTGGTACCACTATACTCTCATACATATTCCTTTTTTCTCCATGGTTAATGTTCATTGTCTCCACAGATGCCTCAATGCACCAAACACTTTTTTTCTCTCATCAATTCTTTGGTTCACCTCATCTTTCATAAACCCATTTGCCAAAAAGTCCCTCCCAAATACAGTGGTACCCAAAGTTTTGGCCATACGTAATTCATTCCAGAAGGCTGTTCGAGTGCCGTTACCGAACGAATTTGTTCCCATAAGGAATAATGTAAATTAGATTAGTCCGTTTCAGACCCCCAAAAATACAATTACAAAAGCACTTACAATAATACATTTAAATAATTGTTCGAGTTGGGAGCTGTACGAAACTCGAGGTACCACTGTAGTATCTGAATACATTCACTTCTTCCATACTTGCTCCTTTGAATCAATCTTATATCCAATCTTTCATTACCTAAATTTTTTTGTTACTCTCATCACCTTGCTCTTATCTATGTTCACTAACAATTTCCTTCTTTTACATACTTTCCCAAATTCGTTCACCAACCTTTGCCACTTCTCTTTAGAATCTCCTCAAAGCACAGTGTTACTGGCAAAAAGCAACTGTGACAACTCCCAATCTGTATTAGATTCCTTATCTTTTAATTCCACACCTTTCCCCAACTCCCTAGCATTCACTTATTTATAGACAGATTTGTAAAAGATGTTAAATAACCATGTTGAAATCACACATTCCTGTCTAAGGCCTATTTTTACTGGGAACTAATTTCCCTCTTTCCTAAGTTCCCTAACTTGAGCCTCGCTATCCTCACAAAAGCTCTTGACTGCTTAAAGTAACCTACCATTTATTTCATACATTTGTGGCATCTGCCATATTGCTCTCCTTTCCACTCTGTTATAAACCTTTTTAAATCCATAAGTGCAGTGAGAAGTTTATTACCATAATCAAAGTATTTTTCATCTAGTATATGCTTTAACCCTTTGAGGGTCACAAGGCCCTCTCCCAAACTCGTTCTCAGGGTCGCAAATTTTTCGGAAAAAAAAAAATATTTTTTTCTTATGAAATGATAGAGAATCTTTTTCCGATCATAACGCCACCAAATTATGAAATTTGATGGAAAACTAACAGAATTATCTCCGCTGAGTTAGCGTATCTATGACATTTATGAATCGGCGATTTCGCCCACTTTGAGCTCTATTTTCGGCAAATTCCAATGTTTCAGTCTACTAAAATTATAGCTATTTCGCTAGAATTCCATTTGTTCTATCAATTGAGTATAAGAAACTGCCAATTTACCGACTTCAACTACTCAAAATAGTGGTCAGAAATTGGCAATTTGGCCAATTTCACTCAAATTTCAAAAGATGCCAATTTCAAAATAGGGTCCAGAATAAAGGAGACAGACATTCCTGGCACTCAAATAACATTTTATCTGTTCATTAGTCACGTCTCCACGCCCCTCTTACATTACTTTTGCTTTCCATTTTGAATTTTTATTCTCACAAAAAATAGAAGATTTACTGTTATGTATACAACTGCATCATTGTATAAATGGTATAAATAATATCAGCACACTTGTGGAAGAATATTAGACTACCCAGTTGATGTGTATTGGACGCATGGCGTGATTTGTTTACTCTTGAACATCGGCAAAATCGAACATTTTCGCTACTTTGCGCTCAGTTTCAAGGAACTTGTCATCGTGAAACCAGTCAAAATTATTTCTATTTCTGTAATATATCATCCAGTCTATCAAATGAGACTAAGAAAACGAGAATACACGCATAAATACTATACGAAAATAGACTGCAAAGTCGCTGTTTTGAACCAAAAACACGGTCAGTTTTTTTGCCTTATTATGCACTGTGGTGCAGGATTTTTTTTATACTGCGCACACTGACCGCACAGACCCATTCTCTCACATCTAGGCCTACCAGCCATTTTGCGCTTAATTTGAAGGCATTAGAATTTATGCGTACTAGTACGTGGAAAACCCCAGCGCGTAAGCAGTACTAGTATGACCGAAACCCCAAAAGGGTTAATATATTTAAAGATGGGGTTGTAAAAAAAGTAAATGCTAGGGTGTTGGGGAGAGGAGTGGGATTAAATTATGGGGAATCAAGTACAAAATGGGAGTTGACACAGTTACTTTTTGCTGATGATACTGTGCTTATAGGAGATTCTAAAGAAAAGTTGCAAAGGTTAGTGGTCGAGTTTGGGAGGGTGTGTAAGGTAGAAAGTTGAAAGTGAACAAAGATAAGAGTAAGGTGATGAGGGTATCGAATGATTTAGATAAAGAAAAAATGGATATCACATTGGAGAGAGGGAGTATGGAAGAAGTGAATGTTTTCAGATATTTGGGAGTTGACTTGTCAGCGGATGGGTTTATGAAGGATGAAGTTAACCATAGAATTGATGAAGGAAAAAAGGTGAGTGGTGCGTTGAGGTATTTGTGGAGACAAAAAACGTTATCTATGGAGGCAAAGAAGGGAATGTATGAAAGTATAGTGGTACCAACACTCTTATATGGGTGTGAAGCTTGGGTTGTAAATACTGCAGCAATGAGGAGGCTGGAGGCAGTGGAGATGTCCTGTCTAAGGGCAATGTGTGGTGTAAATATTATGCAGAGAATTTGGAGTGTGGAAATTAGGAGGAGGTGTGGAGTTACTAAAAGTATTAGTCAGAGGGCTGAAGAGGGGTTGTTGAAGTGGTTTGGTCATTTAGAGAGAATGGATCAAAGTACAGTGGACTCCCGAGTTACGAACACCTCGGAAATCGTACAACTATGTAAGTATAATATTGTAAGTGCTTTTGTAAGTGTATTTTTGGGGGTCTGAAATGGACTAACCTTCTTGACATTATTCCTTAAGGGAGAAAATTCATTCAGTAATGGCACTTGAACAGGCTTCTGGAATGAATTATGCTCATTGCTCGGGGATCCACTGTAGAATGACTTGGAGAGCACATAAATCTGTAGTGAAAGGAAGGAGTAGGGGTCGTTCTTGAAAAGGTTGGAGGGAGGGGTAAAGAAGGTTTTGTGGGCAAGGGGCTTGGCTTGGACTTCCAGCAAGTGTGTGTGAGCGTGTTAGATAGGAGTAAATGGAGACGAATGGTTTTTGGGACCTGACGAGCTGTTGGAATGTGAGCAGGGTAATGTTTAGTGAAGGGATTCAGGGAAACCGGTTATTATAGATTTAGCTGGACTTGAGTCCTGGAAATAGGAAGTACAATGCATGCACTTTAAAGGAGGGGGTCTGGGATAGTGACAGTTTGGAGAGACTATTCTAAACTGTAGTATATGAGCGCCTCCGCAAAGACAGTGATTATGTATGAGTGAGGTGAAAGTGTTGAATGATGATGAAAGTATTTTCTTTTAGGGGATTTTCTTTCTTTTTGGGTCACCCTGCCTCAGTTTGAGATGGCCGACTTGTTGAAAAAAAAAAAATTGTTCGAGTTGGGAGCTGTTCGAAACTCGAGGTACCACTGTATATACACACTCCTCTGGGTTTTCTTCTAATTTCTTACTAGTTCTTGTTCTTGTTTATTTCCTCTTATCTCCATGGGGAAGTAAAACAGAATTCTTCCTCCGTAAGCCATGTGTGTCGTAAGAGGCGACTAAAATGCCAGAAGCAAGGGGCTAGTAACTCCTTCTCCTGTATACATTACTAAATTTAAAAAGGGAAACTTTTGTTTTTCTTTTTAGGTCACCCTGCCTCTGTGGAATATGGCTGGTTTGAAGAAAGAAAAAATATAAAAATTATTGAACGGTATTCTTACAGGATGGTAGAATATAAAAAAGAGACTATAAATATGAGAAAATAAGTTAACATTTTGAAGATATATTGAAGTTTGAAGTTTTGAAGTTTAGTAGTCCTTAGTGACAAAAGTGTGCTCATCGCTGTAAGTAAGTAAGTTTATTCAGGTATACACAAATACATTTACATAGATTATCATACATAGCAGCATATGTGTAGAGAACCTAGGATAATCCAAAAAGTCAGAGTGACTTATTTCCATTGGGGTCCTTTTAGTACCTTAATATTATACACTGTGGGAGATATGTGTTATTATATTATAAAGGATATACGTATACTAGTAATAAAGTAAAAAAGAGTTATTTACATTTACATGTGTGTTAGCTTAACTCTCTTAGGTTTGGCCGTACTAGTATGGCTTACGTGCCAGGGTTTTCGTCGTACTAGTACGCCTAAATTCTAGTGCCCTCAAATCAAGTGGAAACAGGCTGGTAGGCCTAAATGTGAGAGAATGGGTCTGTGCGGTCAGTGGGCGCAGTATAAAAAATCCTGCACCACACAGTGCATAATGAGGAAAAAAAAAACTCTGAACGTGTTTTTGGTTCAAAACGGCGACTTTGCAGTCTATTTTCGTATAGTATTTATGCTTGTATTCTCATTTTCTTAGTCTCATTTGATATAATGGATAAAAAATAAAATAAAATAAAATAAAATACTTTATTGAGACATTGTACAGTTATATATGGTAGACCTAGTTATACATAGTTATTACATAGTTATTACTTAGTTATTAATGAGATGTACATGCCAAAAGCCCCTAATATGCTGTGCATATTGATATTGATATATTACAGAAATAGAGATAATTTTGACTGGTTTCACGATGACAAGTACCTTGAAACTAAGCGCAAAATAGCGAAAATGTTCGATTTTTGGCGATGTTCAACAGTAAACAAATCACGCCATGCGTCCAATACACATCAACTGGGTAGTCTAATATTCTTGCACAAGTGCGCTGATATTATTTATACCATTTTTACAATGATGCAGTTGTATACCATAACAGTAAATCTTCTATTTTTTTGTGAGAATAAAAGTTCAAAATGGAAAGCAAAAGTAATGTAAGAGAGGCTTGAAGACGTGACTAATGAACAGATAAAATGTTATTTGAGTGCCAGGAATGGAATTCTAGCAAAATAGCTATAATTTTAGCAGACTGAAACGTTGGAATTTGCCGAAAATAGGGCTCAAAGTAGGCGAAATCGCCGATGCGTAAATGTCATCGATACCGCTAACTTCGAGAGAGCATAATTCCATTAGTTTTCCATCAAATTTCATAATTTTGGTGGCGTTATGATCGGAAAAAGATTATCATTTCATAAGAAAAAATAATTTTTTTTTCCAAAAAATTTGCGACCCTGAGAACAAGTTTGGGAGAGGGCCACGCGACCCCCAAAGGATTAAAAAAATAAAAAATCATTCTCCTCCCTTTCTGTCGCTACATTCATTAGGTACTTTTTGGCTCTCTTCTTGAACTGGCTCATGCTATGACTGACTTTGACATGTGCAGGCAGTCTGTTCCATTCCTTTATTGCTGTACAATAAAAGGTGTTTGAAGCCTGGCCACTGACTGTGGGTACTACAAAGTTGTGCTCTCTCCCCCTAATACTATGACTGCTTTGGTTCCCAGCCTTGACAAAATTGGCAGCAAGATATTCTGGACACTGTTTGTGAGCAATTTTATAAACTTGATTTAACTTTAGTTGTTTTACTTTGTCTTCAATATTAAGCATATCTAATTGTTGTAATTCTTCCTGGCCTACATGTTCTCTTGGGCCCAGGTCCAGGATGAATCTTACCATTTTGTTATGGGTGATTTGCAGTTTATCTTTCAGTTTTTTGTCAGGGCAGAGTACCATGAAGAGCAAGCGTAGTCCATATGACTTTGTATAACGGCTAGACATAGGGTCCTGCGAGCCTCAGTAGGTAGACACTATGCTTGTCTGTAGAGGAACTTCAGTCTGGCATTCGCTTTCTTTACTACACTGTTCCCTATCAATTCTCCTGACATGCATGGGTCAAAGGAGATTCCCAGATATTTTACTGAGGAAACTGAAGTGATGGATTCCCCATTACACCGGACATTAGTATTTATATTGCACAAATTTATATCTCTCAAATAGTTTTTTACTAAATCCAAATTTCTACTCTATTTACATGAGTTTTCTATCATTAGATATCTTTTCTTTGTTATGAAACATGGGTGGAGAGCAACACAGAAGGCAGGATATTTTGTTCGAGAGGTTACAGGTGTCCCAACAAGTCATTTGAATTCCTAAAACGTCAGAGCTCATATTAGGAGCTTTTGGCATGTACACCTCATGTAATCTCATAACCCATTGTAATTCTTTGAATCATGTCCAAATAAACTATTATTATTATTATTATTAAATTTCAAAACATTTTTTTCATACACAATATGAATGTCAAAAGGATTAATTAAACTGGCTGCAGCTGAACAGACACTTAAGAGAGAAATAGGCTGTTCCTAGTTATGTAGACATCACTCAACTATGTATTTAGGAATACAGTGGTACCTCGAGTTACGAGTTTAATTCTTTTCAGAAGGCTGTTCAAGTGCCGATACTGAACGAATTTGTTCCCATAAGAAGAGATTAAGTTCAAAAAATACTGAAGCAACTTAAAAAAGACATACAGATTGTGAGGGAGTGTGGTGAGATGTATTTCGGGGCAAATTTTTGGTTTGAAAATAGAGAAAATATTGGAATAGAGTTTTTAATGTTTGAGAAGAAATAATGTGAATTAGATTAATTTGTTTCAGACCCCCAAAAATACACTTACAAAAGCACTCACAAAAATACATTTACATAATTGTTCGAGTTGGGAGCTGCTCGTATGTCGAGGTACCACTGTATTTAAGGGTTGATCAAAATCTTTCTCTTGGTTTGTAAATGAATTATTGGATGGCCAGCCAAATATAGGAATAGACAGTTCTGTTATATCTCTCCCTGTATGAGAACATAGGTTATTTAATCAGCTGATGCCTTGTTATTGAACCCCGCCAATTGACATGTACGGATCACCAGAATACATTAGAGTTAATGGAGTTTTAAATACAGTATTGGGGGTCCCTGATCTACAAACATCTGAGTTGTGACATTTTTTTATTATTAACATATTGGCCATTTCCCACCAAGGCAGGGTGACCCAAAAAAAAGAAACAATTTTATCATTATTCAAATTCAAATTCAAATTCAAATGTTTATTTCTCTGTAAAGATTACAATGTGGGGTTTACATATAAAATATTGGTTACAATGTGTGGTTTACATATAAAATACTAATTACAAAAAGGGCCACTATCATGCCTAGCATGACTAGGCATTTCAGGCCAGACTAATAATAATTCTAACTATTATGTAAGTATATTTTTGTAGGTGCTTTTGTAAGTGTATTTTTAGGGGTCTGAAATGAATTAACCTAATTTTCATTATTTCTTATGGGAAAAAATTCCTTCGGTATCGGCACTTGAATAGCCGATTGGAACGAATTTTGCTCGTAAGTAGAGGTACCACTGTACAGGTTATGGAGCATATTGATATTACATCTAGGTACCTGCATTACAGCTTGTAAATTTAGCAATGAGAATGGTTTTGTCTTGGCATGATACACAGTTTCTATTAAAGCAAACTTATGACTAGTTTAAGATTTATGTTTACAGTCATTTGGGTGAGTGTAAGTGTAAATTGGGGGGAATCACAGATATCAATAGTAGGTCTAGTTTGTTTTTTATGTGTGCATGATACAAGTAAGAGAATAGGTGGTTTTCATGTAGTTAGCTGATGGTGGGATGTGTAAGGGAGATGGGATGTTTTTTAACGGTAGTTTTGAAAGTGATGGTTGTGTCTGCAGTTCTAGAGTTTTCAGGCAGGGAGTTCCAGATTTTAGGCCCTTTAATGTACTGTACATTGAAATTTTTGTATAGGTTTAGCCGGACATGGGGAATGTCATAGAGATTTTTGTGCCTGGTGTTGTGCCTGTGGGTCCTGTCACAACAATCAAGAAAGTGTTTTAGTTCAGGGTTAATATTGGAATTTATGGTTCTGTAAATATAGGTTGCACAGTAGTAAGAGTGGATGTTCTGTACAGTGAGTAAGTTTAGATCTTTGAAGAGTGGGGGATGTGTTGGCTAGTATTGGATTGTGTGATAATTCTTACTGCGGCTTTTTGTTCGGTTATTATTGGCTTTAGGTGTGTTGCTGCTGTTGATCCCCAAGCACTAATAGCATAGGTGAGGTAGGGATAGATGAGTGAATAGTATAGTGTGAGAAGGGCTGATTGTGGCATGTAGTAACGTATCTTGGAGAGAATCCCAACCATTTTGGATACTTTTTTTGTTATGTGTTGGATATAGATATAGGTGCTGAATTTCAGGTTGCTGTCGAGGTGTAGGCCCAGGAATTTGCCCTCATTATGTTTAGCAATAAGAGTGTTGTTGATCTTAATGTTGAGTTGTGCAACACCTGCTCTGTTACCAAACATAATATAGAAGGTTTTGTCAGTGTTAACCCTTTCGGGGTCGGTGCCGTACTAGTACATTTTACGAGCAGGGGTTGGTGCTGTACTAGTACGCCCAAATTCTAGCGGCCTCAACTTAAGCAGAAAACGTCTGGTAGGCATACATATGAAAGAATGGGTCTGTGTGGTCAGTGTGCGCAGTATAAAAAAAATCCTGCAGTACACACTGCATAATGAGAGAAAAAAAACTCTTGATATTTTTTCGATTAAAACAGCGACTTTGCAGTCGATTTTCGTATGGTATTTATTGATGTATTCTCATTTTCTTGGTCTCATTTGATAGAATGGAAGATATATTACAGAAATAAAGATGATTTTGATTGGTATGACAATGACAAGTACCTTGAAATTGACCTCAAAGTAGCGAAAATGTTCGATTTTTGACGATGTTCAAGAGTAAACAAATCACACCATGCGTCCAATACACATCAACTGGCGAGTCTTATATTCATGCACAAGTGCTCTGATATTATTTATACCATTTTTACAATAATGCAGTTGTATACATAACAGTAAATCTTCTATTTTTGTGAGAATAAAAATTCAAAATGAAAAGCAAAAGTAATGGAACAGGGGCCTGGAGACGTGGCTAATGAACAGAGAACATGTTATTTTAGTGCCAGGAATGTCTGCCTTGTTTACTCTGGACCCTATTTTGAAATTGGCATCATTTGAAATTTGTGTGAAATTGGAAAATTGCCATTTTCTGACCACTATTTTGGGTAGATGAAATTGGTAAATAGGCAGTTTCTTCTACTCATTCGATAGAAGAAATGGAGTTCTAGTGAAATAGCTATAATTTTAGGAGACTGAAACATTGGAATTTGTCAAAAATAGGGCTCGAAGTGGGTGAAATCGCCGATGCGTCAGTGTCATAGATACCGATAACTTCGCGAAAGCATAATTTCGTTAGTTTTCGATCAAATTTCATAATTTTGGTGGCGTTATGATCGGAAAAAGATTCTCTATCATTTCATAAGAAAAAAAAATTTTCGACCCCAGGAACACTTTCCTGAGAAGGCCTGTCGACCCCTAAAGGGTTAATTGTAAGTTTATTGGCTGTCATCCAAGTAGATATTTTTAGTAGCTCCTCGTTAACAATGATGTTGAGTGTGGCAAGATTTGGGTGGGAGATGACATACGTCGTGTCGTCAGCAAAGAGAATTGGTTTCAGGTGTTGTGATACATTGGGAAGATCATTGATGCATAAGAGGAAGAGCAGGGGACCAAGGACACTTCCCTGTGGTACTCCAGTATCAAGTGGTCGTGTTGATGAGGTTGTCTCTTTAATGGTGATGTACTGATACCTATTAGTAAGGTAAGATTTGAAATATGCAAGTGCATGGCCTCATATACCATAATGGTCAAGTTTGTGGAGTAGGATGCTGTGGTCTACTGTGTCAAAAGCTTTCCTTAGGTCAATAAAAAGTCCTAATGGATATTCCTTATTTTCCAGTGCTGTGTAAAGCAGATCTAGCTTTTTTACAATTACATTGTTTGTGCTTTTATTTTTTTTAAGCCAAATTGGCAGGGGTTGAGTATGCTTTGTGCTGTTATAAACGAATATAATCTCTTGTGCATGAGTTTCTCGAAGATTTTGGATAGCAACGGTAAGTTTGATATTGACCTATAGTTGTTTACATCTGTGGGGTCACCACCTTTGTGTATTGGTGTAACCCTTGCTGTCTTGAGTAGTGTCGGGAAAGTGCTAGTTTCTAGTGATTTGTTAAAAAGTAATGAAATAGCATGCGAAAGGACATGGGCTGCTCGCTTGTACAATAATGGTGGGACTTGAGACAGATTCCCTGATTTATTTTTAAGTGACTTGATAATCGTGGTGACTTCAGTGGGCTCAGTAGGTGCAAGATAGAAGGAGGTTGGGAAATTCCCATCTAAGTAATCACTTGCTCAGGCGTTTGTACCTGGGATTTTACTGGCAGGATTTGATCCTATGATTGAGAAGAAGTCATTTATCTTGTTAACTGTATCAATAGGCTGTAGTGTTGTTTCGTTCGGTTTAGTTAGGACAATATCCCTAGTTTTTTCAGTTTGTGGGTGCCCAGAATCTGAGAGAGTGTTTTCCAGGTCTTTTTTATATCTCCTCTTGTTTCAGTGAATCTGCTGGAGTAGTACAATTGTTTGGATTTTTTATTAGTTTGGTGAGAACTGATGCATAGTGTTTAATAATATCTTTGTGTATTAAACCCTATCTGTATTGCTTTTCATATTGATGTTTCTTATCAATGGATCTTAGTATGCTGTTAGCCATGGACAACCTGTCTTGCCAGAGGCACGCCTACACTACAGTTAAAAAACTGCAACATCACCCCTCCTTCAGAGTGCAGGCACAATTGTGACAATCCATAATTAAAAAAATTGGTTTATGAATGACTTGTATGTAATTTGAAATACGTACAGTGGAACCTCGGTACTCAAACTTAATTCATTCCAGAAGGCTGTTTGAGTGCCAATCTGTTCGAGTACTGAATGAATTATTCCCATAAGGAATAATGTAAATTAGATTAATCCGTTTCAGACCCCCAAATATACACTTACAAAAGCATTTTAACATGAAGTTTGCAAGCCTAGCATGCATAAATCTTAAAAAGAAAAAATTAAACATAGTGAATAGATGAAATAAATGCAAATTTATTCTCACTTTACCTGTAACTGGAGAGTTGATGGTGAGGAGGAAGGGAGATTGCCTGGTTATCCAAGCTTTATTGTTAGCCCTCCACATCACATTTAATTTACTTTTCATAACATTATTTTTCTTAAAAACCCTCGGGTTCTCCGAGTGATAGACAAGCAAAGGCTTCACTTTTAAATCACCACTTGCATTCCCTCAGAGCGAAAGAGGGAGTGTTGGGGAATAAAATCCTCAGCCTCTACATAGTCACTAAGCTCACTGATGCATTTCTCGGCAGTATCTTCGTGGTTTTTGTTTTGTAACTGCTTTCACTCCTTTTGCAACATCAGCCAGGTGTTGCACATTATTTTTTATTATCATAGAGATCATAGATTTCACCATATGAAACTCGTTAGCAAGATCAGACATGCAGGCACTGCTTTCATATTTTGCTATGAGTTCGTTTTTCATCTCTATTGTGACTCTAACCAATTTTCTTTTTGGTTGGCTGTTATCATTAATCTTCTTAGGCCTTATGGTGACTTATTTATTCAAATAATATAAAAAAATACAAAAAATGCAAAGAAACATGAAATAATTTACAGCGAAGTTCAGCAGTTTTGCACTGAGCGACAGCTGCAGGGAGACTGATGCACATGTTCTGGTAGGTTGTGTTTGTTTGGTCAAGTGCCGAGCAAACGGTTGACTGACAAGCGATTTTTTTACCGAACGAAGCGTTCGAATACCAGGTTCCACTGTACTGGGAACTCATCTGTTTTCTAAGTTTGTGGCCCCTGTACTGATTTTGAATGAAGTTCAAGGAACTTTACATTAAGTTTCACTCCATAAAATTCGAGTTTAAGTCCTAAGATTTTGTAGTATTTCACTTCTTTCATGATTCACAGAACTTGAGCTGCAAATTATTAAGTTTGAATTTTGTTTTGCAGGCCTGTGAAAATGAGCGTACTTATCTTCAGTCATCTGCGCTTGAGTTGGAAGATCGCTTAGCTGAAGCCACAAAGGAAATCAACAGTATCACTGCAGATTATTTGTCTCTGAAAGAATCCCATGTTCATTCTCAAGGGTAATGTAATGAATTGTTTCCATAGCTAGGAGAAAACTTCTGGATTTCTGAAACTTATTTTGTATATGAGTTTGATGGACACTTGAAACATCAGATAATCATTTTTCAGTGTTCAGGTTTGATGAAGAATGTTAATAATGACCAACTATGTACATTTTTATCAGTGTTCAAGTTTGATAAAGCATATAATAATAACTAACAATTTTTTCTTAGTGTTCAAGTTTGATAAACAACATTAATAATAGTATAATCAGTGGGGTAGAAGAGTGGGTGCGGGAAGGAAGAAGAGAGATTGGTGGAATGATGATGTAAAGAGAGTAGTAAGAGAGATAAAGTTAGCATAAAAAAGGTTTTTACAAAATAGAAGTGATGTAAGGAGGGAGGAGTATATGGAAAGAAAAAGAGAGGTTAAGAAAGTGGTGAAGCAATGTAAAAAGAGAGCAAATGAGAGGGTGGGTGAGATGTTATCAACAAATTTTGTTGAAAATAAGAAAAAGTTTTGGAGTGAGATTAATAAGTTGAGAAAGCCTAGGGAAAGAATGGATTTGTCAGTTAAAAATAGGAGAGGAGATTTATTAAATGGAGAGTTAGAGGTATAGGGAAGATGGAGGGAATATTTTGAGGAATTGTTAAATGTTGATGAAGATAGGGAAGCTGTGATTTCGTGTATAGGGCAAGGAGGAATAACATCTTATAGGAGTGAGGAAGAACCAGTTGTGAGTGTGAGGGAAGTTCGTGAGGCAGTGAAAAGGGGTAAAGCAGCTGGGATTGATGGCAGGTGGGGATATAGTTTTAGAGTGGTTAGTGTTTTTATTTAATAAATGTATGGAAGAGGGTAAGGTACCTAGGGATTGGCAGAGAGCATGCATAATTCCTTTGTATAAAGGCAAAGGGGACAAAAGAGAGAGTAAAAATTATAGGGGAATAAGTCTGTTGAGTATACCTGGTAAAGTGTATGGTAGAGTTATTATCGAAAGAATTAGGAGTAAGACGGAGAGCAGAATAGCGGATGAACAAGGAGGCTTTAGGAAGGGTAGGGGGTGTGTAGACCAAGTGTTTGCAGTGAAACATATAGGTGAACAATATTTAGATAAGGGTAAAGAGGTGTTTGTGGCATTTATGGATTTGGAAAAGGCATATGATAGGGTGGATAGATGTGGCAGATGTTGCAAATGTATGGAATAGGAGGTAGGTTATTGAAAGCGGTGAAAAGTTTTTATGAGGATAGTGAGGCACAGGTTAGAGTATGTAGGCGAGAGGGAGATTATTTCACAGTAAAAGTAGGCCTTAGACAGGGATGTGTGATGTCACCGTGGTTGTTCAATATACTGTATTTATAGATGGGATTGTAAAAGAAGTAAATGCTAGGGTGTTGGGGAGAGGGGTGGGATTAAATTATTGGGAATCAAATACAAAATGGGAGTTGACACACATACTTTTTGCTGATGATACTGTGCTTTTGGGGGATTCTAAAGAAAAGTTTCAAAGATTAGTGGACGAGTTTGGGAGAGTGTGTAAAGGTAAAAAGTTGAAAATGAACATGGATAAGAGTAAGGTAATGAGGGTATCAAACGATTTAGATAAAAATTGGATATTGCATTGGACGGAGGGAGTATGGAAGAAGTGAATGTTTTCAGATATCTGAGAGTTGACTTGTCAGCAGATGGGTTTATGAAGGAAAAAAGGTGAGTGATGCGTTGAGGTATCTGTGGAGACAAAAGCGTTATCTATGTAGGCAAAGAAGGGAATGTTAAGTATAGTGGTACAACATCTTAATGGTTAAACATTTTAAATGCTCAGCAAGGGTGCTCTGGAGATGCTAGGGAATGGTTGTAAATATTACAGAGAATTTGTCCTTTACTAACATATTGTCGGTAATTCTACCAATATTATTACAAAGAAGGGAATGTACGAGAGTATAGTGGTATCAACACTCTTATATGGGTGTGAAGCATGGGTTGTAAATGCTTCAGCAAGGAGGTGGCTGGAGGCAGTGGAGATGTTCTAAGGGCAATGTGTGGTGTAAATATTATGCAGAGAATTCGGAGTGTGGAAATTAGGAGGAGGTGCGGAGTTACTAAAAGTATTAGTCAGAGGTCTGAAGAGTGGCTGTTGAGATGGTTTGGTCATTTAGAGAGAATGGAACAAAGTAGAATGACTTGGAGTGTGTATAAATCTGTAGGGGAAGGAAGGCGGGGTAAGGGTCGGCCCCAAAAAGGTTGGAGGGAGGGGGTAAAGGAGGGTGAGGGGCTTGGACTTCCAGTAAGCGTGCTTGAGTGTGTTAGATAGGAATGAATGGAGATGAATAGTTTTGGGACCTGACGAGCTGTTGGAGTGTGAGCAGGATAATATTTTGTGAAGGGATTCAGGGAAACCAGTTAGCTGGACTTGAATCCTGGAAATGGTAAGTACAGTGCCTGCACTTTAAAGGAGGGGTTTGGGATATTGGCAGTTTGGAGGGACATCTGAACTGTCGTATCTGGTGCCTCTGCAAAAACAGCGAGTATGTATGAGTGATGGTTTAAGTGTTGAATGGAAAGTTTTTTTCTTTCTTTTTGGGTCACCCTGCCTTGGTGGGAAATGGTCGATGTGTTAAAAAAAAAATTAGGAGAAGGGGTTACTAGCCCCTTGCTCCTGGCATTTAAACACCTATACATCAAATTCACTTGTATATGAGCTTTCTAAGCCCTTTAACCCTTTGGGGGTCCACAGGCCCTCTCCGAAACTCGTTCTTAGGATCCCAAATTTTTCGGGGAAAAAAAATTTTTTTTTTTCTTATGAAATGATAGATAATCTTTTTTCCGATCACAATGACACCAAAATTATGAAATTTGATCGAAAACTAACAGAATTATGCTTTTGCGAAGTTAGCGGTATCGATGACATTTACGCATCGGTGATTTTGTTAACTTTGAGCCCTATTTTCGGCAAATTCCAATGTTTCAGTCTACTAAAATTATAGCTATTTTGCTAGAATTCCATTTGTTCTATCAATTGAGTACAAGAAACAGCCAATTTACCGATTTCAACTACCCAATAAGGTGGTCAGAAATTCGCAATTTGGCCAATTTCACACAAATTTCAAAAGATACAAATTTCAAAATAGGGTCCAGAATAAATGAGACAGATATTCCTGGCACTCAAATAACATTTTATCTGTTCATTAGTCACGTCTCCAGGCCCCTCTTACATTAATTTTGCTTTCCATTTTGAATTTTTATTCTCACAAAAAATAAAAGATTTACTGTTATGTATACAACTGCATCATTGTAAAAATGGTATAAATAGTATCAGCGCACTTGTGCAAGAATATTAGACTACACAGTTGATGTGTATTGGACGCATGGCGTGATTTGTTTACTCTTGAACTACAGCAAAAATCGAACATTTTCGCTATTTTGCGCTCAGTTTCAAGGTACAGTGGACCCCCGGCTAACGAACACCCCGGAAATCATACAGTTATGTAAGTATAATATTGTAAGTGCTTGTGGAAGTGTATTTTTGGGGGGTCTGAAATGGACTAACCTACTTGACATTATTTCTTAAGGGAGTAAATTCGTTCGGTAATGGCACTTTAGCAGGCTTCTGGAATGAATTTTTTTCGTTAGCCGGGGGTCCACTGTACTGTCATCGTGAAACCAGTCCAAATTATCTCCATTTCTGTAATATATCATCCATTCTATGAAATAAGACTAAGAAAACAGAGAATACAAGCATAAATATGTATATGAAAATAGACTGCAAAGTCACTGTTTTAAACCAAAAACACGGTCAGAGTTTTTTTTCCTCATTATGCACTGTGTGGTGCAGGATTTTTTTTATACTGCGCACACTGACCGCACAGACCCATTCTCTCACATCTAGGTCTATCAGCTTGTTTCCACTTGATTTTAGGGCGCTAGAATTTTTCGTACTAGTACAACGAAAACCCTGGCGCTTAAGCCATACTAGTACGGCCAAAACCGTGAAAGGGTTAAATTCATGCATGTATTTTTCAGCCGCACGTTTGTCTGAACTGGCTGCCTCACTATGCCTTATCACACTATTTTTGCCACTACGCTTCTTAAATCTGTCAAACCAGCCTTTGCTGGCTCTAAATTCGCTCACTTCAGCACTCGTTGCAGGCATTTTCTTGATGAGATCATCATGCAACTGCCTTGCTTTTTCAGATATTATTGCCTGTGTAACACTATCTCCTGCTAATTCTTTCTCATTGATCCACACCAACAACAAAGTTTCCACATCTTCCAGTATATTTGCGATCTCTGTTTTGTGATCATATTTGCACCTTTTTCAACAACAGCTTCCTTGATTTTATTTCCCTTGGCCACGATGGTAGTGATGGTTGTATAGGGTTTGCCATACAGAATGGCCAGCTCAGCGACACATACTCCACTTTCATATTTTGCTATTACTGTATCTCCTTTTTCAGTTCTTCCGTATTTCTGAGCCTCTTTACCACAGGGCTGGCACTAGGAGCTTTCTTTGGGCCCATGGTGGCTTATTTAGCAATTGCAAGCACTAAAAACAATGGAATACGTAATGACAAAATGTTTGGTATGAATGCGTGGGTGGAGGTCACTCGCTGGTAAACAATGGCGCCCCGATGGCATGGTGGCTAGCGCTCTTGCTCCACGCACGGAGGGCCCGGGTTCAATTCCTGGCGGGGCCGAAACATTTCGAAGTGTTTCGTTACACACACACACACACACACATACATACAACAGGCCTAGTGTCTAATCGACATGTGCCTAGGACAAAATGGTAACTAACTAACTAATGGCACACTGACTCTGGATGAAGTGTTGGCCCGTCCGGGCCATGCGTATGCGTCCAGGATGAATTACTTATTCTGAGCAGATCAACTTATACCGAACCAATATTTTTACGGAAAAAGGTAACTTATTCCGAATTTTATGTAATCCGATGCCTACCTAATCCGGGGGTCTACTGTATATTTTAAGCACCTATTCTTTTGAAAAGTTCACAAGTATTTGCACTTCAAACCATAATTACAACAGTAAAACCTCTCGTTAATAGTACTAATATGGGGAATGGAGATGCATGATAATGCCAATTGTCCTCGTGTCCCAAATTATGAAATTAATATTTCATGATTGTCTAGTTGTCTTCTGACATAGTGGACTTGGGTCTGCCAATGCAGAAAATAACTGGATGCTAAAATATGGGTATTATAACATGCAGTACTTCAGTACAGTACTGTTTTTTTTATTTATTAACACATTGGCCGTATCCCACCAAGGCAGGGTGGCCCGGAAAAGAAAATTTTTCATTATTCACTCAATCACTGTCTTGCCAGAGCCGCGCTTACACTACAGTTATAAAACTGCAACATTAACACCCCTCCTTCAGAGTGCAGACACTGTACTTCCCATCTCTAGGACTCAAGGCCAGCCTGCCGGTTTCCCTGAATCCCTTCATAAATGTTACCTTGCTCACACTCCAACAGCACGTCTGTATGTAAAGTAATTTTATAGTTCTCTATATAATTTACAGTAATTTTACTTACCTTTTCTGTGATTGATAGAGGTGACTCATGATAACTTTTATTCTGAGTCAAAGAAGCTGTAAAGCTCTACTAGTGAAAATATGTATAGATGACTGAGAAGATGTATATACAGTGGACCCCCGGATTTTGTCAATAATTCTTTCCAGAAGGCTGTTCGAGTGCCGTTACCGAACGAATTTGTTCCCATAAGGACGAATGTAAATTAGATTAGATTAGTCCATTTCAGACCCCAAAAATATACTTACAAAAGCACTTACAAAAATACACTTACATAATTGTACGAGTTGGGAGCAGTACGAAATCCGGGGGTCCACTGTAGTTAAGAAGATATAGATGGCTGAGAAGACGTAGATTTCTGAGAACCACACATTTTCTCTTTGCACCACTACTTGCTTTAGAGGCCATTGTTAGTTGCACTTTACTAAGAGACTGAATGACAAGTGTATATGTGAGTGAGCACAAACAGTAAACAGGCACGGGTGGTCTTCAGCTCAGAGAACTTTGAAAACAGACAGGTACTGGATGGGGCTTCTTTGGCTGTACTAGGCAAATGTCAGAGTTAGCAGACTTGGCCTGATGCTTCAAAAGACAACTGTATATTATTGCTGTGGACAAAAAGCAGAATTATGGACTTTTGTTTACTTTGAACTTTGATAATTCCAACAGTTGTCCAACATATTTTTTGTCCAAAATTGCCTAAATCCTTTAATGAGAGGTTTACTAAATTACAATAAAATAAATAGTGAAGTTTAGATTTAAGGGTCATAATGTGATCAACAGGATCATAAGCTCTAGAAAAGAGGTGTACAGTGGTATTTCGAGTTACGAGCTTAATTCGTTTCAAAAGGCTGTTTGAGTGCCGATACCAAACGAATTTGTTCTCATAAGGAATAATGTAAATTAGATTAATCTGTTTCAGACCCCCAAAATTACACTTACAAAAGCACTTACAGAAATACACTTACATAATTGTTCGAGTTGGGAGCTGCTCGTAAGTCGAGGTACCACTGTACTTTCAATCAAGTCTTCAAAGTATAAACATATTCCAGACTCTTAACCAACACTGGTAACCTGTTATAGTCTGGGAGCTACCTAACAAATTGCTCTTAAGAAAATGAAAGGCAGACAAGAGCTAAGTGAACTAAAAGTAGTAGCTATGTCCTAAATCTGGTTGATTAAGAGATTTTGAGACAAGTTGTTATTTCTAGTGGTTTATCAGAACCCATACAGAAAAATATACATACGTAGTCTATTTGCTGAGTTACACATGTAAAGCTTACCGTGTGCTCAACACAGGTGGTATTATTTATAATGCTCTGTTAGAAAAATAGAAAAATTAAAGCTGGAGAATATAAGATGCACTGTTGTCTAATACAGGTGCTCCTTGCTCTATGATTATTCAACTTATGATATTTTGATTTTATGATGGTGCGATAGCAATGCACGGTCAGTAGTCATCAAACCTTGAATTTTCATCTGTTCCTGGGCTAGTGAGATGCCATACAATACTTTCTACTGATGCCGGGCGATGGCAGCATCCACCCAGCAATGCTCTCAGTCTCTGTAGCGATCGTGAACGTAAACATCTCAGTGAGTCACGAAATTGTAATGACACAATTGCAAACAAACCATACCATGGGCCTGGTTAGCCCAGTGGCTAACACGTCGGTCTGGAGTTTTGTGACTCTCTGATTGCAGGTTCTAACCCCGCCCGTGGTATTGTTTTTTTTTAAACATCTCAGTGTTTAGCAACGTATTGTATGATGTTTTTTTCTGTGTTTAACCAAATTTTCCCAAGCCCATTATGTCTACTAAATGCCCAAGTGTGTGTCCTGCTTCTGGTGAGAAGAAAAAGAGGAAAGCAATTATTTTGGAAATGAAACTTAAGATAATTACCCAGCATGAAGGTGGCAAGTCCGTAATGGTCAAAGGATGTGACATGGGCCTTTCACATTTGATAATCTCAACCATCTTGAAAGATAAGAGGCGAATCAGTTATTCAGTGAAGTCATCTGCATTCATTAAATCCACTGTCATCACAAAGAGCTGGGCCAGTTGATGATATGGAAAGATTACTTGTCAAAGGGATGGAAGACAGATACAAAAATGCATACCGCTTAGCCTTCTAATGATACAGGCTAAGGCAAAGAGTCTTTTCGATACACTTAAAGAGCATAATGATGATCCTTCGTATACACAAACATTTACAGCAAGTCGTGGATGATTTCAGCACCTCAAAAGGTGTCATAATTGTCATAATGTGAAGGTTAGTGGTGAGGCAGCAAGTGCCAGTACTGAAGTATACTTTGCTTGCTATAAAGAAATTTATAATGAAAAGATGTAAACTGTTCAGTCAAAATTGAAATCTTCTTGAAGAATCCTGCACCTGTTTCTGAACCATCAACAAGTGTGGATGACCCAGTGGCTTCTATGAGCTATGCTCTTGAATGTGAAATTGATGACCCTGTCACTGTAGCCTCCTCCCCAGCATTTAATGCTGTATGCTTCACAACATTCTTTGGGCTCAGTTACTTTCAGCTGACTACATTAATGGTGAGTACCTGTATAACATATCACTACATGTGCAGAACATTTATTTACTTATTCACTGACAGTAGCTATTTATTTACTTATTTATTCGTCATATCATATTCGTATTCAACTTACAATATTTTTAACTTATGATGTGTTCATCAGAATGCAACCCCATTGTAAGTCGAGGAGCACCTCTACAGTATAAACTTTCCCTCCAATCTAAGTTGATAAAGTTGGGTAAGGTCAGTTATGTGCATAGTGTGTGTACAAAAATCTGCCATAGCATGACATAGCAAGAGAGCCATTATATTTCTTGTGTAGTGCTATCATTTCTGCTTTAGCCCTTTAGGAAAAGTGTTGTGTTTGGGTATGTGTTGCTGGATAGGGTCCTGAAGATGCCTTCTGAACAAGAGAATTCATTAACCCTTTCAGGGTCCAGAGGCCAAATTTCAAAGTGTGCACCAGGGTCCAAGAATTTTCAAAAATTTTTTTGTTATTTTTCTTATGAAATGGTAGAGAATCTTTTCTGAAGGTAATAAAACAAAAAGTACGAAATTTGATGGAAAATTGACAAAATTATGCTCGCGAATTTTGATGCGTCAGTGATATTTACGCATCGGCGATTTTGCCGACTTTGACTCCCAATTTAGGCCAATTACATTATTCCAGTCGACCAAATTCTTAGCTATTTTGCTAGTATTACTTCTATCGATTGAGCACAAGAAATCGCCCAGTCAGCTGTTTCAACTACAAAATAAAGTGATCGGAAATTGGTAATTTAGCC